>JAPYZJ010004725.1:0-22087 GCA_030522765.1 Ophioninae sp. B BG-2022a
AAGTACAAACCGTTACTATCCGATTACGCCACTTGCTCTTCACACACTGAGCGTCAGTAGCGATGACGCCGTTGAACCGTCAACTTTGTAGTTAAAATGTCTTACTTGCTGTGAATACCCATGCTTCGGGGATTGATATTACAACGATAAGAAGTTTCTTTTTGTTGTTTTAAGCTTTGTTATCACTAAAACGGTATTATCACTAAAATCACTATTATCACTAATATCACTATTATCCCTAAAATCTCGAGAAATAAGGTCGTACGGTTGGAAACGTATGTGAAAATATTATGTTAATATTAATTAATATTAATTGAGGGACATTACTCTGCCGACTACGTTGTTAAGACAAATAACTTTCAAAATTCAATATTTCAAAAATGTTTTTCGTCCGATTTCATTTTGACGATTTACCTGAGCTGTGCATTTCAATCGGTACACGCTATATAAGCGCGCGTATGTATTGGAATCTGACGACCCGTTACGGGAGTGGCCCGTCTTCTGTTGTCAGGATTATAGACCCACCTAATACCTCCATATACTCCAGAGATTATCAGACGTAGGCGATGGGAGAACAGGGACAAAAAGTACTAAGAAAGTTCCCCAGGTCCATCAAAACTTCCTACGAACGTGAATCAGCCACGGAAATTTGCAGGATAATTCCAAAAACTTTGTATCGATGAGATCTACGAAAGTTTCGCGTTTCTTGTGGACTAACACGTAAACGAAAAAAAGTAACGATTGAATTCGAATTCGTTTCGTAATTTACCGGATAACTCCGTTTCGCTTGAAAGATGGGAAACGCAGCCACGGCAGCCATCACAGAAAATGGTTATTTTGGCAAGCAACATTGTTTCGAAAGTTCGTGATTGCTTGGAACGATTTATCCAACAGTTGGTTACTATGTATCATAGTCTATAAATAACGAGCTTCTCAAAAAACCATTGTCTTGGAAAACTGAGTTTTGGTCCGTACTGTTCATTTATTTGTAAAACAAAACATAATTTGTGAACTTTAAAAGTTGTCTACTTCTACGTAAAAAATTGTATTAATATTTGAAAATAATATTAATGGAGCTTTTATGAAAAAAAATATAATACAAAAATCGTCCATTTTTGTAACTGACAAACCAGAACATCCCCTTAAGGAAATACGGAAATGCAAAAAAGACAAGCGATGCAATAAGATAGTGAACCATAACAAATTTGGAGGAACATTCCAATAATACCTATACGACTTTGTAGAAACCTGCCACGTGAACGTTACGTCTCGTTATGTGGGAGCATATTACGAAATAATATGATCCGTACAAAGTAGCTCAATTTACGTAAATGAGGTAAATATAGCTCGGTTGGGATTTAGATAGAAGCGGGTCTTAGTACGTATGAGTGACTGATTCCACTATTGTTGGATTTCGTATACGCCACTCAAGTTGAATGTGCTACAAGAAGGAAATAGCTGGGGGAGATTATTTGATAAGATCTGAAGCGGCCTGAACAATAATACCGGTATGTGAATCATTTTATTACAAGAAGTTATAATATTTGCATGTGAGCTTTCGCTCAATGTTTCGGGTTCCTTCGCGCAGATTGATTAGGCGGCAATATCATTATAGTAACTGCCGACTGAAAAATTCAAAAGTTAAATAGCTTGGATATCCATTTTTTTGTGGTTTCAAAAGGTGAGGTTTCTGATATTGAATCCAGTGTCGTTGAAGTCGATGTAGTTGGCTCCGTTGTTTCGGTACGTGCTGTCGTCACATCCGTTGAAGTTGACAACTTTTTGGTAGCTTGTACTGTCTTTTGGGTAGTTATGGCTGGACCCTCAATACTTTTAGGAGAAACTGTCGTCGCTCGAGCATTGGCTCTGGACCAGAATAAAAAAGTGTCAATTTTAACCTAGAATCTAGCCTGGCGTAACCTAAAATGTAGATGGCGCCATTGGCACTCACTCAGTGGTTGTAACAACGTCGCATCGGGGGCAGCGACATATGCACTGCCCAGAAACTAGACTGTAGTTTTTTAGGGGTTTTGGAGATTGCGCAGGTCGACAGGCGTCCATGCACTCCTTCTCAGAATCAAAGTGATTGCCGTTTCCCTCGATGCCACCCCATGTGAACAATTTGCATTTCTTCGCGTCAGGGTAATAACCCCATTTGGAGAGGGTCGAACCCGGAAATCCAACCACCGGTGGATTGGCACAAATGTCTAGAAGGAATAAAAATGTTTGTCTCATGGCATTACGCCTGTTTTGGGTATCGAGCTAGTTTGTCGTTTGCATCAGTACGATTGCCCCAAATATCTAATAGATTTGAACATCTTTCACAAGAATTACCGAAACAGTTATTGGGATTCTCATTGGCCGATTTTCGAAAAATTTACGAAATGTGATTATGGGAAGTAATGAAATCAAAATTTTTGGGATTTCGGTGCGTTTCGATGACGATTACTTTAAACCCGATAATCTTAGGACCCCGCTTTATCTGTACGAAACTAATATCCTAAATAGGATAATGCACACACTCTAGCACTTCAAATCAACTCTGATGATGAACTGCTTGTCATAGAGAGATACTTTTTTGTTCTAGCGTTGAAAAATTGTAAATGTGAAAAAAATGCGATTCAACAATTTAAAAAAAATTAGATTACAGCATTTCTATCTAAAAATGTAGGGTTTGAGGCATCTATGTGTGAGGTTCTAGGGTTAGGTTTAAAGAAGGATTATCGGTATTAATTACCTCGTGTATCCGCACCGAAGATTTCTGGCGTCACAGCAAAAATGCTGATGATCGCCAACAGCAACGTTTTCGCACCCATACGTTTATTTTTTCTTACAACAATTGACACGACCTTTAGGACCGTCACTTGTACTCTTTACTGGCACCCGGCAATGCGGGCCGATCTTTTTATACGCAATACCGAAGTACCGTACGACGAAAAAGGATTAGCTCGTGTCGTAAATTGTTCGAGATGAAAGGTTGGGCAAACAGTTGTCAGAGAGACGATTTATTACATAATTTGCCATATTTCGGATGCGACGCGTGATCTCGCGTGTGGCGTAGCTCTATTCATCGTTTTTTCGTTCAACGAGGATCACTCTGTTATTACGTGGTGGCTATTAAGAAACGCTTTGATTCGTCTTATTCTACTTTACATCGCGGAAACCCAGTTTACTTACCTATGCTAATGTTTGTCTTTTGACAAGAAACTAATGTTTGTCAGAGTTCAAACGCGGGCTTGTACACGCGTGAATTATACTATTGTTATTATTATAATATTATTATTATTATACTGTTATATTACGTATGGCACTTTGAATATAAATTATCCATGTAGCACTCCCCAAAACCAGCGTATATTGAAACAACATTTATGGTTAAATAAAATAACAAATTCGTTTCCATTGAAGTGTATACATATACGAATTGTCCCGAAGATACCAAACCGGCGTTGTTTAAGCAGAAACTAAAAACTGGAAACTCAATTTTAGGCGTGGAATTTTTCCCCTCTTGATTACGCTTGAAAAGGAAAATCATTAGCATCCTTCTAATCAACGTAACACACTTGATTGATTAGGCGAGGAAACTAATAAGTGAAAGACACAGTTTAAAGTAGGCATGAAAACATCGCAGTCAATTTTGTTTTTAAATACAACCTTCTCGCTGGCCGATCAACTCATGTTGGTTTAAACGAGAGCGGACATTTCAGGAATGCTTGATGTTGGTGGGCTATCCAGAATAAAGTCGATTACAAATACGCCGAGTTTCCCCAGCTGGTAGGTCGCAATGTCGTATACGTTTGAGAAGAAGAAAGTTTCCTAACAACAAGAAAAGACGTCATTATTGGGACACCATTTCGGATAATTCAACTTTTGACCAGATGCTTGTCTCATACGAATCAATGCTCTCTTTCTCCAATCGAAACGTGACATTGGCATTAATTTGTGACATCTATATAGTTATGACCTAACAATTGGCGATATGGCTGGAGTGCATACATACAGAGGATCGATTCTCCGAATGCTAAGTTGAGAATGATCCCATTGATTATGATTTCGTCGTGATTGAAAACTGGTATATACAGGGTATCCCACGTAAGAATGTCATCCGTGAAATGGGGTGTTGGGTATGAAATTCTGAGTCGAATGACATAAGCATGTATGGTTCCCGGCTCAACCCCTGAATTGTTATTAATTTTGAAAGGCAGCCAATCAAGTGCGCCCGTTCAGTGGGCTTAGCCTCGAAATAATTATTATATTTAGACGTTCCGTGTCATATCGCAGGTCCATGACGATGTATTTTTATACCTTGAAGACAAATCCACAATTTAATTCGCCTTGAACTCTCCACTTCTACGGAAAAATGTCAAAAAAATATTCTAGAAAGGTTTTTTTGCATTTTCCCAGTCTCATTTTGCACTTTCGGCAAAAACTCGGGCATATTCGTAATCAGCGGAAAATTTCCGATTAAATAGACACTTTTAAGAATTTACAAATGAAAAAAGAATATTTTTCGACTTTCCCGGCCACTTTTCCGGAATCTCAAAAATCACGATATTTCAACAGGTCGTAGAGCAGGTTTTTTCCGTGCGATTGAGATTCATCAGGTGGATTTGAAAAAGTTTTTTGCCTGACTTAAATAATGGCGTTGGTTTCGTATCGGTATCTCGTATAGTTTTCCCGGAAAGTCCACTTGAAAAACCGCAAAAAAAGAGGCAAAGGGGTATGTATGGAAAAATTGGCAAAAATTGATGGTTCAACTTTAAAATTCTGCCAAAAATCGAAAAATCATCGGATTTCAATAATTAGATGAGCATTTTGAAGAGAAAATCATAACGAAGAGATTGAGCACAGAGTGGAGTGCCAAAACCTAAAAGCAAAAAAGTAATCGATAATTCAGTGAAAAAACTTTTTTTCTCCAAAAATCGAAAAAAAATTTGGATTTTGAATATTTTTTTAATGTTCTATTTTGATGTAATTTGATCCCCTGAGCACGAATTCATTTCCCCCAATACCCAAAATTTCCATGAAAAAATGGTGTTTTTAGAAGTTTTTTACGATTTTTTCATGGAATTTTTGGGTTTTGGGGGAAATGAATGGTGAATTCGTGCTCAGAAGATCAAATTACATTGAAATGGACCTATAAAAAGAATATTCAAAATCCAAAATTTTTTTCGATTTTTGGGGAAAAAAAGTTTTTTCACTAAATCATCGATAACTTTTTTTCCTTTAGGATTTTCAACTTTACTCTGTGTTCAATCTCTTCGTTGTGATTTTCTCTTCAAATTTTTTGTTTTTATTCAAATCCGATGATTTTTCGATTTTTGGCAGAATTTCAAAGTTGGACCATCGATTTTTGCCAATTTTTCCATACATTTTTCCCTTTGCCTCTTTTTTTGCGATTTTTCAGGTGGACTTTCCGGGAAAACTGTCTGAGATATCGATATGATTCCAACGCCATTATGTAAGTCAGGCAAAAATCTTTGCCAAGCACACCAAATAAATCTCCATCGCATAGAAGAAGCCTACTCTACGATCTTTTGAAATATCGTGATTTCTGAGATCCTGGAAAAGTGGCCAGGGAAGACGAACTACTTTTTTTTCCGTTTTTAGACTTTTGAAAGACTCTATTTAATCGGAAATTTTCCGCTGATTACGAATATGCCCGAAATTTTGCCGAATGTGCAGAATTAGACTGGGAAAGTGCAAAAAAACCCTTCTAGAATATTTTTTCGACATTTTTCTCTAGAAATGGAGAGTTCAATGCGAACGAAATTGTGGATTTATCTTCAAGGTATAACAATACATCGTTATGGACCGGCGATATGACACTAAACGTCTAAATATAATAGTTATTTCGAGGCTCAGCTCACTAAAAGGGCGCACCTGATTGGCTGCCTTTAAAAATAAATAACAAATCAGGGGTTGATCCGGGAACCGTACATGCTTATATCAATCGCCTCAGAATTTTACCCCCACCCTCGCAATCAAGGATGACATTCTTCATTGGGACACCCTGTATGTATGTATATATATATGTATATATATCCACATGCCCTCAATCACAACCGCAAATCACGATTGGAGCAGTTCTCTCGATTGGCATCAACGATTGTCATGAGGTATACGATTAGTACGTATATACGAATTTTCTTTTTTTTTTGCGCAACTATCGATCGAGCTTCCAATTGATCGATCGACTGGAAAAACCCCAATTCCGAATAAATTGATTGACGACGAGACTACAAGATCCCATCTAAATGTTTAACGCTTCCCATAAATATCATTTCAGTACGATTACTCGTTAAAGACTGGACGCTCGTATAGAGTTATTCGGGCTAACTGTGCGCAGTGGGTAAGTGTGCGCAACCTCTTCATCTTCGAACGGCACTTGGATGGTTCGCAGTTTATTGAAGCACTGAAAAAATCAAACTTCTAAGTTACCCCAAAAAAAAAATATACGGCTTTTTATGCCGCAAAAAAATGGATATTTCAACTCTCCAGGGAATCAAAATTTATATAGTATTTTCCTTTGACGTAGAACTATGAAATTTGGGAAGTAATAACGTCTTATACTACAAGTATAGGGAAACATCTCAAAGCTATACATTTGTAATTAAATCTTTTTAAAAAAACTCGGAAAAAACTGCGAGACTGGATTTCCGAACTATTTATAATATGTACCAACAAATTTGTACGGAACCCTCGGTGGGCGAGACCGACTCGCACTCGCCCGGATTTTATTATTATAATCCTTATTTTTGAAGCTTGACGACGCTTCGATCTGCAAAGTGCGCACACTTGACCTGAATAACTAATTGCTGGAAGATGTTTTTTTTTTGGTCTCGAAGTAACTCTCGAAGATCGAGTCAGAGATGATTCGATAAGACTGATTAGTCATCAGTCTGCGCTTCCGATGTTCACCCACCACATCGAGTGCGGAACCCGACGAGAGGTTTCTCGAGCGGCTTATTCGAGCAACTCTCAATTGTGTATACATCCAATTCCGCGATGGGATACGCCAACGCGGATCTTACTTCTGACGATAGTTTCCCCGGGACAACTCGAACAGCCACCGCTGAATAAAACCTTCGAAGGCTGATCATTATTAGCAGAAACGTGAGAAACTTTCTGCTCCTCACTGCTGTTTCGTGTCAGATATTACGTGCTAATCTTGTTATAACTATTATTAGAAAGTTATCTTGCGCGCACACACAAACACACATAAAAGTATGTACATCGTGGTGTTCGTGAAATGAATGTAATCTTTGTATTTTGGCTAATTAAATTTCCGTCACAGAATGGGATAGCTTGCATTTCATTCTGAGACAGAAATTGAAATTCATCTAACGTTTTTAATGCCGTCTGCGTTTTTCCGATAACAAAGTGTCGATTTCCAGAAAATCCTTCCCTGCAATCCAGCTGAAATTTAGCACATACCTTCCTTTAAACATTTTTTAAAAACCCCTAAAAACATTTTTTAAAAACCCCTAAAAACATTTTTTAAAAACCCCTAAAAACATTCTTATAACCTGCTAAAATGTTTTCGAAATATCGAATTTTGAAAGTTATTTGTACTGTGGAGTCGACAATGTCGCAAATATTTTTATAAAATTGTCCTTGGTCCCAATACGATCCATTGCGAATTCATTCAAGGATAATCGGCGTTATTTCAATTTCACGTGACACTTGAACCATGACGAGCTTTCGCCAACTCTTCGGGAACAATAGAGAGTCACTTAGAGCCTCGGTCGCATGAAATGCCGAAGATTTGTCATCAACGATCATCCATCTCTATTATCATGCCCGTGGAAGTATCGAGTGTAAATCGTGCTCACCACTTTCTCCTTCTCCGTTTTGCAATATATAAAAAAAGTAGCTTAGGAACTTTATAAACGCTAGATGCAACCATTATCCAAGCCTGACAAATATAAAAAAAAACTAGCAAACCCCGCCCACTTCACTGGGCGTAAATTTACATAAATTCAATGTTTTTTATAATTCTTCATCTAAGAATAATGATTTTATTATCAAATCTAAACTACAATAAACGTAATTTAAAACAATAAATTAAAAACAATAACTCTGGGAATGAAAACATCGCAACTCATATTATTTTTTTTCATCGATTTCGTATTCTTCCTCTCTTTTCTTTAGCGGGTGAAAATGAAAATATACGACGCATGTATCAACCCAAATTGTATTATAGACAGCATAGCATATCGATATTATATCCAGCATTGAAAGTTAAACAAATATATAGCTATTGATCCAATCGCTACCAAACTTTACAGGATCACCCGTCAGGCCATCCTGAAGATTGCCTAAAAATATCATCGCAATCGGTCCAGCCGTTTCGGAGTCTCTAAGGAACATACATACACAATTTGTCTTTTATACATATAGAATACTTGACCACGAAACGTGAGAAAATTTGTTTCCGAGTTCGTATGGGTTTGACAAAATCAGGAAAACAAACTATTGCGGAGTATATAAAAAGAAGAGACAATTATTATGCTAACCTAACAATTATGAAAGAATCCCTTGACCACGAAGCCTCAGCAAAACTCTATGAAATTTCGGTTAAAAAATCAACAGGCCATTCTCAAATTGGACATTACAAAGCGGCCTAAGATTCGACGGCGTATAAATTCACCATGGTTTTTGACCCGCGGTCTTTCCCAGACCCATAAAAGCCAAAGGTACAATTTCGGTCACCATAAATAACCAAAAGCCATGATTCGTCACTCTTGAGCGCATCTAAAGTTGTTTCAAAGATAAAGCCTCAACACACCAAATTCCTGAAGGCAGTAAAACAGTCCAAAGGCGTTTCCAGTTCCAATATCCACGAAGCTTTGGACGAGAGTGACTAACATTGTCAATTTTTGACAATTTGACGTTAAGTCGAAATAATAAAAATCTGGGTGATAAGAATAGAGCAGAGGGGAGCGATGACAACGGAAGCAGCGGGGCAGGGTAATGGAGCAAGGGAGGGAATACAAAGAAAGGAGAGATGGGGAGAAGTAGATAAGGAGAACATTGACCGCGCTGCATCGCTTTTGAAAGCGCGAAACTACCTCTGCAATCTCATCGAGATACGCAAAGTAACGAGAATCCATACGCTGGAGACCGCGCGTAAACTCCACGTAGGAAACGTCGTGGTTTCTTGTGACGAGCCAGCCGAGAGGGAGAAGTGAGTTTAAATACGATGAGAAGTGCGCGCGCTCGTTCAGTCCTGCAGTAACGCTTCAATCCGATTCATCCGGATCGTTGTGACTATTTTGCCGACACGTTCGTTTTATACTTGAACCCAAACAACAACAAAAATACATCGTCTACTACAGCGGAAACGATAAAACGGGGAGGGAAACGCGGAAGAGTTTTCTCGAATGTAAACATTGTTCGAGAATAAGGTTTCATCCGTTCGTACTGAACGACCGTGTTGATTGAACGATCAGTGTTTCGTGTGTGCAATATGTGCTAGTGATAAATTACATTTTGGAAAGTTCAACGAAACATTTTTCGACAAGCTTTCATCGGACGGTGAAATCGACAAAATTTACGCTGAACAATCGAGATGACCACTAGCATGAAGCAGACAGTCATCAAGTAAGTCTGGCCAATTGATTATTTCTTGATAATAAAATCAATCCCCTCTAAAAAAAAAAGTTTCATGGGTTAACTAAAACTAGTAAATAAATAAATAGTACAGAATACTTGTAACGAATAAAAAATACTTGGATAATATTCTTAAATTACAATAGGACTATATGGAGATTAAAGAATCGTCAAAATTCTTGATAGTTTGAAGCATGATAGTTCTTGATTGAATAATGATGCGTGAATTATTTTACAATTTATCATTAACGCTTAGTTAGGCGAAGTGTACATAAATAAATCGACATATAAATAAATAAGTAGACTGCCTTATAAAGTCTGGCAGTTAATTTTTAAATTAGTAAAACAGTATCAATTAAATTGGAAAATTGAAATTTTTGTTTATAAACGGTTAAGTTTTTTTTTAGCCAGATGCTGATATCGGTGAATTTGACTCCAACAATTTTTAAGAGTCGAGAATTGATAATTTCAAATATTAATTTATACTTGAATTACTTATGTGTGAGGCTAAACATGTTCGACATGATCTGAGCCTGTAAATTCACGATTTCCTAACTTCGGACTAACTGTTCGCCCGACGGTCCATCCAGTAAATCGTGCAATTCCCACAGTTCGGGTATACACATTCAGTATTTTAAAAACCCTGAGAATGGCCCGGAAGGAATGTTGTGACACGTTTTTCTTTCGATTGACGTCAATTGCTTTTATCTTTCAACTAAAAACAGAGATGCGATTGTACCGAATGTTGACAATCTCCGTTCGAGCTTGAACAACAAATCTTGGTCTTCAGCTTGTAACGATACGCCCTACATGTTGAGGACTCATATTGGAATTGTATTTATAAAATGTCGAGATAATGAGAATCAATAACATTTGTTATTTGTTCACTACACCGTAACCGGATTTATAATTTCCGTTGAGAGGAACAAAGAGAAACATCGAAGATCGATATATCGATCAATTCCCTTCGGCATATAAAAAGCGTTTCCATCACGTTTCTTAAACATTCTTTACATTTCGATGTTTGGTTCTGAAAAATTACTCCAATTTCCACTCTCTATCTATTCGTCAGTTAATTCGTCTCATTTCAGAGTAATTTTTTACAATTAATATAAAATTAATCAGTACACGATATATGCGTTCACATATTTATTTCTGTCTGAGTAATTCGTCATTTTCGTATTCGTATGTCATTTATTTACTAAATGATTCTATTTTTTATTTGATACATTTTCGATTTTTCTATGGTCATTTATATTCGACATTTTTATAATTATATATATATATATTTCAGTTTTGAAAAAAAGTAATATTTTCTCGACTTATTCCTGCAATATGGATATATCTGGGGGAATTAAATTCCCAAAATAAAACTATCGTACACTTTACCGGTGAGCTGTAAATTGAAAAAAAAATACGGCTTACGCGAGTAAGATAAATTAAGGGGGATGTGGTTAAACTTAATATAATAATAATAATACACCCAGTTATGTTGATCTATTAGCGATTCATGTGCTTGACACGATTCATTGTATTTTGAATTCTTTCGATATGAACAATCAGAATGCTATGCGATTTCAATGCTCGTGATAGCGCCCACGCGATTGTGCGCTCCTGTCAATGATGAATATAAAACGCCTTACAGCTCGACCAAGCATTGAACTTACGGACGCAAATCATACTCAAAGGCCCCTTCCTTCACGTACATTATATATACGTATATGTGGGGCTACGCATTGTTAAATCAAGCGTAATATTTCGCTAATAAAATGATATTTCTTCGAATTGTAAAAAGTACCGTCTCCATATGCTTGCGGGTTTTTTTGCAGTTTGAATAAAAAATTGTATTGGCATTTGAAAAATTAATTTTAATCGTATTAAAACGTTATAAATTTCACGTCCGTTTTTACTCCATTCCAAAGTCTGATATTGGAACTAACTTCATTGAGGATTTCGTTTTTTCGGAAACTTTATTCGTAAACTTGATGACTGAATAATATTAACAGCACAATTTTTCTTCATGTTTTGCAATAAATTTCTTTATAAATATGCAATAAATCCCTTGATAATTCATTTTTCGTCTCAGTAATAACCTTCGCCTAAGGATGATGATGACATCGCAGTAAACAGTGCAACAATAATGTAGTCTAGGAAATATTAAGGTACTGATAAGGCTAGCACGAACGTCCACAGGTAAAGAGTTCCGATGGAGTTTTAGCTTGTGCAGAATTCCATACACTTGGCGTGAGACGCAAGCAATTTGCCGATTCCATGATAAATCTGAATTTTCGACTAGTCCCAGGTTTTGATGTTCAGTAACAAAAGGGAGTGGGATATCCCCTATTAAAATGGAGGGAAAATCCAACACATCAAGAACCCGCATACGATCTTTGCTTCCAATAATAAGGACCTTTGATTTAGAAAGACTAAGGGATAACTCATTTATGACAGAGTACTCATATATAGTATTTACGTCACGGCCAATATCCTGAATACACCGATAGAGATCGTTTGAAGGACAGCTGTTATAAACCTGAAGATCATCAGCGAAAATCATATGTTCTGAATACTTAAGGGAATGCGAAATATCATTTAAAAATAGCGTAAATAAGAGTGGACCTGAAACTGAGCCCTGCGGAATACCCAAACTCGTACCGAGCCACGGTGAGACATTTCCCATTCCATCAACAAAGGCCTGCTTACGGCCTGAAAGATAAGAATGGATCCATTTTAAGGCATACATTGAAAAGCCAAATTTGCTAAGTAGAAGGTGGTGAGGCACTCTATCAAAGGCTTTGCTAAAATCAAACATCACTAATACCATGTGCTTTCTCTTGTCGGTCGCCATCCGTGCTTCATCTACAATCTCGATAAGAACCGTTTCAGTTGAAAAACCCGTTCTGTATGCGGATTGACGCCCATCAAGGATGCCGTTTTGATTCAAGAACAATGTGATTTGGTTCTGCATAACCCGCTCAAATACCTTAGATACTTCTGATATATTTGCAATAGGACGTGTGTCCGAAGGAGAGCTAGGTATCTTTACTTTTAGAAGAGGTCGGATATAAGCTCTTTTCCATAAAGAGGGAAAACAACCAGAATTTATTGAGTCATGGAAAATTTTGCAAAAAATGTCAACCACGACATCAGTAGAGACGTTAGCTAGCCTGAAGACTGATATACCATCAGGAGCAGCAACTAAAGAGGAAGACTTTAGAGATAATAGCTGTTTACGTGTGGTAGCCTTATCCGGATGTTTAAATGAGAAGGGCGGTCCATTGCACGGAATTTCAGATAAGACGTTGTTCATTTCCGGCCAGGACATAGTGTTTGGAGTTGACGATACAGATACAAAGTATTCATTTAGGTCTGCAGCTGTAAAAGGCCCTGTACTCCGCATAACCTAATAAACTATTTGTCCGTCTGGCTGTCCTGTAAAGACGATCCCATTGTTTTATGCGATTCCTAAGGTTATCCGTTAACCACGGAGCTGGCACATGCGAAACTGGGAAACGCTTCCATGGGGCATGCATATCCATAGCAGCGATTATAGTCTTAGCCAGGCAGTCAACCTGCTCATCGACATCCGTTTCCAAATGGGTCGACACAGGATGACACGCCAGTAGCATAGACGAGACACTGTCAGCATATAATTTGGCATCAAAGGACGCCAGATTTCTACGGACCAACATTTTTTTATCATTATTCTCATCAACAGAAAAGGAGTAGAATAGTAGTAAAAGATCATGCCCGTTTATAAATGGCGAAGATGACCTGTGACTAGCCATAATCTTAGATTGGTCATCAACGATGAAGACATCAAGCCATGTATGACTCGTATTGGTATGGAATGAGGCACCAGAATCGACTAAATATAAACCTGACTCAAATATAAGATTCTTCAAGTAATCAGACTCAAAACTCCTGAGGAGGATGTTACAATTTAAGTTACGATGTAACTTGTTACGATGATACTCTGAAAAGCATGGGAGTGCCTCATGAAAGTATCCAAAAAATCATGTAAAAGTAGGATATAGGATACCATGTGGTCTCCTATAAATCGATGCAAGCAATAAAGAGCCCAAATTCTCTTGACGAATCTCCAACATGATGAATTCTGGTGAGTTTGAAAAGAAACTAGGTGACATCGCAAGAACCTTTGCCTTGAGAGATTTTCGCACATATACCGCAACCCCCCCTC
Organism: Ophioninae sp. B BG-2022a; assembly: GCA_030522765.1. Classification (NCBI taxonomy): domain Eukaryota; kingdom Metazoa; phylum Arthropoda; class Insecta; order Hymenoptera; family Ichneumonidae; species Ophioninae sp. B BG-2022a. Next base: position 13,817 of record JAPYZJ010004725.1, read on the forward strand.
CCTCTTTCCCTTCATGATCATTTCGTATAAAAAAGAAATCATCAATTTGAATAAGCGAGTCATGAATGTGAGCGTGTAACCACGTCTCAGAGATTGAAATAATGTGACAATAATTCTCAAAAAAAAACAATCAAATTTGGTCAATATGGGCCAAGAGCGAATTTGCGTTAAAGTGAACCACTTTGAGAGATTCGTGATCAGACTCTGCAGGGTTTACCGAGGACGAACCATTTGAATGCACAAGACGACCCCCTCGAGATGCGAGTCACTTCAGATTATCAAGAACGCTTTCTGCAGAAATTTCAATTCGCGGTTCCCCGTCGGTCTTCCTGACGAAAATGGAGCCGTTCCTGGACCAAATGTACTTATAACCTAAGGCCGAGGCTGTGGCTTTGGTACGCCGCAATAACTTATATGTGTCTGAGGAGAGCAGTTCATTAACAAAAATGCTGAAGTCCTTCGTAGCACCAGGACAGTCATCAAACCCCTCAGACCATTTAAAATTCCCTTTTTCACGCTTTTTGGCTAGCAAAATGTCTCGAATAGAGTTTGAGGTCAAAGAGACAATATATGAGACTTTAATGTTTTTGAGCTGCTCACCCCCGGCACTAGTTGACTTAAAAGGTAATTTCCGAGCAGTGATAACATGCGGAGATAAGTGGGAAATCCCGAGTATGTCAAATATGCGTATGAGCGAGTCAATTTCATTGTCCTCAAATAGTGAAGGCATTCCCCCCATTATCACATCACCCTGAACAGAAGACGCAGAACCCTGACGCAATGCTTTCACTTTTTCTCGCAAATCGGCAACCTCCACTTGCAAATTCCTATTGATTTGCTCAATTTCCGACAGCCGCGCCGTGTGATTAGCAACGGCCACATCAATATGGGGACTTCTCTCTAGAAGCACCCTGAACTCGTCATTCGTCCGCTCCTGACGTTGAGTAAACGGCTCGATCGTACCGTTTGTCTTTTCATGAAGATAGACAAGTTTTTCGAGACAATCCAGTTTTTTAGACAATCCAGTTTGGAGTTAAGCGGGGAGGATTGACATTCACTCATCGCATCGAAATTTTCACAAATTGGTGTTCTAATATCGTTTGATGCACTGCCCGACTGACCAAGAGACGTATCTCAATATACTCTACAGCACTCGCATGCGAGTTTTGTCTGCAAATGTATTTTGGCACAACTGGCATGATATATCCCTCCACAACCGATACAATTGCTCGAGTTGCCAGCAATATTTTTCGGACACCTCTCACAAATTCTCTCATGACTCATAATATCCCGATCGAACCGGCTTTAAACACTGAACTGCGAATCACGAGAGGCGAGGCGCGGTACGTAAGAAGAGGTTATGAGACGGCAAAAACAATCGATGGTATACCGTCAAGTCTCTAATCCGGATGGAGTGGTGATTACCTCGCAACGCTTCCAAAATTTCACTGAGACATACATATGCCTTGTGTGTAAATCAGGTACGTAGACTGCCGAACTTTGACGAACTCGCTCCCGCCAAGCCAAGCCGAGACCGACAGCCAAGATGGACACCAGCATAACCGCGATATACTCAAATGTAGGATTTAATAAAACACGCTTTTCATATCGAATGCAGGCGCCGAAAACTTAGCACTCCGCAACGTCGATGAAAAGCGAAAATTAGAGCGCTTTGACTCTGAAAGAAAACCCCCGAAGGCAGGCCAAGACAGAATCACAATCGAAAGAAAGAGAGAGCAACGAAAGGCGTGCTAATCCACTCACCGCTACTGGTAGAAGGATTGTATTGTTAACTCGACAATTGCGTTTGAACTACATGTCATTGTGTTTTTTAAATCCATCTGTATTTTATATTGTGTTTTGGAAATGTATTCTTTTGTTTTCAACATCCGAAAGTTATAAATTGATAACAATGAAACTGTATGATATTTGTTTACGATGTAAACGGGTCAATTGTTTCGTTTTTTTGTTGTACAAAATATACCATTCATAAATACAAATTTTGTAAAAAAAAACATACATAAAAAATCTATAAGAAAAAGTAATTTTCAAATAAATAAGATAATTACTTTATCAATAAACGAAAAAAAAATGTAAAATCATATAAGTACATCTGAAATGTAAGTAATTTAAATCTCATCAGTATTTTGGAATCGTCAATTTCCTGCTATAATTTTCAGTTCAACGTCTAGTTTGTTCAATAATTTCAGGCAGTTCGCCAGTTTGTTTTTGGTTACGTAGCACGAAAGAATATTTCGATAAATCGATTACCAATACCTGCTTGTAAATATATAACTAAACATAGACATATAAAAAGAAGGTATTCGCAGCTTCGCTTGGTTTTTTGTCTGCGGAATGTTTCACAACTTTCTTACCATCTATATATTCTCTCGAGTCTGTGATTGAATAATATACAGGAATGCAACGTGGGCGAAAGGACGTTGAAGAATACGGGTGAAAAGCAGAGATATCTCGCTTTTTGTGCTATTCAGTCTTCCTGACTCTGCAGAGGAGAAATAAGATGTTGCGCTGTCCGTAAGCGTTGCAGGAATATTATCATAGTAGTACGGAACCTCGTATGAGATGTAACACAAGCTTTAGAGTCCAACACCATTGATTCAAATTATATACTTTTACACATTACGCAGTAACCTCCTGACGTAATTGATACGATTTTTATTTATTTCTTAACAACAACCGAAACCAAAATGCAACGATACAAGCAACAATAATTACAAATTCAGCAGTATTATTACCATCATCAACGCGTAATGACGAATAATTCGTCCCGCGAGTTCCTGGGTTGCGTGACCGGTCGTTGGAGTTTCGAAATAAGGCGAATGTCGCGACTATTGTTGCCCAATGAATGTTTCAATCACGAGTATCGTTTCGCAACGATGAAAAAAGTGACAAAACAAATTATTGGAAAAACGGCCTTTTTCACTTATCTGCCGGTACGTAATAGAAAAGAAATGTATTTTACCGAGGCTGTTAAATCAATCAAAGAATGTCGCTTTGCATTTTAAGAACAATCTGTTGTCATCAATAGGCGATGACGGCTCTTCCGTTTTATCTGTCATTGAAGATTACTGGATTTACCGTCAGCCAACGAATTGGATAAAAACAATGTAATCATAAATTAATATTTAGAAATATTGATTTTCCACTTTCAATAATAATCGAAGACAAATTCGCCGATGCACGTGCTTGACTGATATTTTATCAATGACTGCGCATTTCTTCCAACTGGCCTATAAATAAATTACTTAATTTTAATATGTAATCAATGCTATTATCATTTTATTTGGTATCAATAAATACTCAAAAAGACAATATATCTTGCGCTTATCAATGATTAGTAATCAATTCATCGTTCAAATGAATCTTTCACCATTTTATAAATAATGTTTCCTTTCTATTTTAATTATGATAAACGACGATGGGTAAATTATTTGCATTTGGCACGTAACGATTACCTCGTGACATCGAATCATAGAAAAATGTATCACTTTTGAAATTTAATTAATGCTACTATCATTTCAATTATTATCTATAAATATTTGAAGAAACTGAATATATACCAAGATTTCCAACAATCGCTGATCAATCAATCGAATAAATGTTTCACTATGCTGTACATTGACGTTGCAAGTTAGGCTAACCAATGCTTGATTCCAAATTTTGAAGTTGATTATATTAATAATAATATTTTAAGAATTTACATCGATACAATTTTACCCGTTGAACGATCAACGTTCCTAAAAGCTGTATTCCCATAATTGATTGTGTTAAATTCATATGCTCATAAAACCTAAATTATTCAATGACAAATACCAAAATAATACAAAAATTATTGTTCTATCAAGAATTACCGTTACCCAAATTTTCAAGGATATCGGCTATTTTTTAGTACCATCCAACAGTATATTAAATTTCCATAAGACCGAGGTTTTCGGTATTCACAAATTCGAGGGGGATAAGTATATTCCTACATTCTCAAATTTCTTACTAATATCGGGATCGAAGACCCGAAAAATAATCTCCGTTACTTCCCCCGTGATTTAGTCGCGATGATAGCCCTACACCTTCGAAAAGAATCAACAGCTCTTTAATTGTGACGGTTGGGTTGAAAAGTACGCTGGACGATAGTATCTCGAACGTGTTATGTAAATTCGTGCACGGTTTACCGTTCGTCCGTCCGTCTTCCGAGCAGGAACGAAACATACGCTGCCCCGCTATTTCGTAAGGAAAATACAAAAACATAAATAACACGTAAGAAACGTGCGTACGAGACATTTTTAATTACCGTTTTTTTAATATAATACGTGGATGCATTTTTTTTTAAGTGCCAAAAAAAGACGGAATTTTTTTTTCGTAAGATTAAAATGCAAACGGTCCGGAGGTCGGTGGCCGCGAACGTCGTGGCGCTAACGGTTCTTTTATGGATAACCATCGAAGGAGGGGAAGGGGGATTCAACCGAAAGCCAGGTGAGTGTGCATATTTCTGCAACACACTTGGCTCTGGCGTGCTCGCGATTCCTGTGCGTCTCGCCTCGAACTCAAGTACCGTAAGTTCGTCACGCAAATTCGCGCTCTTTAATCATTTTCTACGGCTGATAGAAAACATCGGGTGAGGGGGGAGGGGGTAGGAATTGTCATCGATTTTGTCGATCAAAAACTTTACTCAGGAGGAAACTGTTTCCGGTGTCTCCTGCCGATTTCATTCATTTTTTGCTTGACTTTTAAAATTCTTTTTTAAGTTATTTTTTATCGGCGGAAAAATAGTTCTAAGGGTTGAAACTCGGCCTCAAAGTTGGATCACTCTCCGAGCGACTTTTGCAGTTTCGCATACTTCTAATCGAAATTTTCAAATGAAACTAATTGGAGAGCAGTGCTTCTAGAGAATAATGAAAAATATGCTACTTCCAGTTCCGAGAGGGTGGATAGGGGATGGGAGTTGACAATGAAATTTATTTTACGTTTATCTATTTTTGCAATCGCTTTTTTTACACAATCACAGCAATCTCAGTAATTTTATAAACGGAAATTGCGATCGCAGAACCGTTTTTTTTTAATAGGATATCGCGACTTTTTTTTACGATAAGAAAGTTCGGTCGCTGAAATTAGCCAAGTTCAGAAACGTTTATTCTTCCGATTATTTGCTAGAACTCTCGTATAGCTGCGGCTAAATTAATTATCGCGGTCGATTAAAAGGCTCATTATCGCAGTTGAGTTATCGAACAGTTTATCATAATCAAGGAAGTGCACGAACCACTTGGCACTTTAGCAATTACTTTCGCCACATGAGTCTGCATAGTCATTACAGCACGAAGAATAAAACGATCGCTTTTGTTCTGCGGCGGGATACAACGGGAGCACGCAACTCGCCGAAGACTCGCAAGTATCTTGAAGAGTGCGAAACTGATGGCCTACCGGAAGATATAAGACTGGTACAAAAAAATTGAAAATTTTATTTCATAAATTATCTTTGCCCTAGTTTTCATTTTCCAGTCTAGAGTTTTTCAAAAGCCTTTTTGATATTCTTATGTTTTTAGTTCGAATTAAGTAATCGCCAAATTAAATTTTGTTGCGGTAATGAAAATTTATTAAACCGTAGTTAAATCTATAATATTAAATAAAAAAGAACATTAAATAAAAATATTTTCATATTTATTTAATTTATTTTTTCATTATTCAATTATTCAATTATGAAAGTATAATAAATTATTACAAATAAATGATTAAATTGTATCAGTATTATTTAATTATTGAATTATCAAAATTAAATTGAATTAACCTTAATAATTTGATTTGAGTTTCATTGAGGGACTTGCGCAATACAATGAATAATTTATTTGTGGACATTGGTTGAAGTAGAGTAAAGGAATAATTAACGGTACGTAAAACGAATGATGAAAAATAAAAAGTTTTTGGACCCGCATAATAATCCGTTGTCCGTCAACGATCGACTATTAAAATTGCCGTCTATTACCGTTACATCTGTCCGGTCTACGCGGCGGCACAAATCATGTAAATAACGGTTTTGTCGACCGCCTATAATGAGATGACAAAACGAAAGGGAAACATAAGAAGGAATATAGAAAATGTTCATTGGATGAGTCTTGATCCCACTTTTGCGATTAAGACTTCCCTACGATTTAGTCGGTAAATCAACGATTTTTAGTATCTCGGATATGGCAGTTGGAGCTTGCTGGTCAATTTTTTCTTGCAACTTACGATGTAACCTACCAACCTACATTTTTACAAATCATGGAAGTTTTAACGAAACTACTCTTCTGATTTTTTATTGATAAAAAAAACGATTTTTCATCACACCCGCGATATTAACTTTTATATGAAGTCCGCAGATAATTGATCATCGGGTCAGTGTTGACTTGAAGCCCCAAAAACAGGTCATTTCTAAAATATTGATCGTTGAATTTGACTTCTATTATCATTGAAAATTCAAAATTAATAAAAAATTAAAATTAAGCCATTATGAATTGTGAATCGATGATTTCACCATTTTTAACCAACTCTCTGCCTACCAGTCTATCCAGTGATACTTTAACGCACATCTCTTCAAAAAATCAAAGATTTTCATTGCGGGGTGCTTATCAACTTCCAGAAAATTTTCCTAAAAAATGGACGACGAAAAGGCGGTTTGTGCACGAAGCTTGGACAGAGCCATCAATGGCATCAGCCAGCCACTTGCGGAAGAGGAAGTGAACAAAAATACACATACCTCTATATATATGCATTACAATTACACGCTTCTCGTATTTTTTGGCGTGCACGGATTCGCGTGTTATTTAAATCCTATAGATACGAGCGGTAAATTCACCAACGGTACGATTCCGTGATTACGTAAAAACAGTATTTCCGCCACGAAGACCAAAAAGAGCGCAAAAAAGAATATTCATTCTTTATCGTTCAATACGAATACAGCGTTCTCGAGTGTTACGTTACAGTGTACAGTATAACCTCGATTTTCTACCACCTAATTTTTTTTCGTTCATTCCCCTTCGTTTCTTATCCCACTTTCGACTGCCGTTGCACCAGTGCGATTTTTTTGGCTTTCGAGCCAATAACATAACTGCAAAAATAATAATAACGGAAAACGTTGACCTGAAAAATAATTTCCCAATTGAAAGTGCACAGCTATCTTTGGAGAAAAAACGTTGGTTTTGTTGAAAAATATCAACGATAGTGAAATATTTATTGCGATTTGATGTATCCAGGATGTTTGTGATTTAGGTACGCGAGGCTCGTTTAAAAAGTATATGGCGTTTTTATTTTATAACTATGTTAATTTAATTGAATTTTTGTTATTTTAACTCAATTATTTTCCTCGACAAATATTTATTTAATTATCGATACGTCTTTTTACCTCTCCAAAGTAATCACCATCAGATTTAATACAAGGTGATGATTGTACGATTTTTTTCTTTTCATGCTCTGAATATTTCTGTATTTTCATTTAGGATCTGACACGAGCGTCAGCTGCGCAAATTTTAAGCAATTGACAATCATTGGGATTATTCGATGATTGGAACCACTTGAAAACCGGATTTGTAACGTCCGTGTGTGAATCCAAGAAAAAAGTAAAGGAGAGGTATTATGATTCGTGACAGCGACTAAACCCACGCTCCTTTATTAGATTGCCTTTCCGCGTCACGAGCCCAACATATAAGTAACGATGAAAGACTACCCTGACGTAATTGCGTCGAAGCGTTCACGCACGTCGCGTTTTTTTTTTCATATATCAATTTCATATGATATGTGGCATTCGGAATATTCGATTAACAAAAGATCAATATCTCCAGAAAATATTCATGTTTAATATTCTGTTCTGTTCATTGTTGGTCAAACGAAAAGCACCCTCACTTTTTCTCAACGCTCACAGTATTTGATATGTGACACAGGATTTTTGTGATTTTTTTCCAATTTTTTAATTTGGGCGTTACTTCTTGTTTATAAAAAATATAGTGAAGTCAAATCGTTCCGAAAAAATCTGAAAAAATTCTCGAGTGCCTTTCAGAGATAGTACAATAACAAAAAAAATGGCAGGTTAGATCGAGGAGGTGACGTGTCAAACCCAGATCGAATCGGCATGGAATTCACCATATACAGGGTGATCGGAAATTCGACCTATTCCTTCAAAGGGATTATAGTAGAGGTAATTTGCAACAAAAAATGTCCCATCAACTGGGGGTCGAAAATTGATGGTTATTGAGATATTGATGTTTTTATGTTTTCTGAAGAATTTCC
>JAPYZJ010004726.1:0-14830 GCA_030522765.1 Ophioninae sp. B BG-2022a
CCCCCCCGCTTCGGTTGATGGGTATATACGCACGTACAGGGTTCGGTGAGGCAACGACGACGAAGAGAAAAGCCAGGGGTGAAGTCTCGATCCGAGCTTCAGCCGGTTCGACCGAGCGAGAGGAAAAAAAAAAATTTCCAGTTTAATGAGAATGAAATTAGAATCGGGCACGCCACGTACGTGGCTCGCAAGCTCGACAGACCGAGCGAACCTAGACTTTCAGGAAATTGAAAATCGAAATGGAAACCGCTTTCGAGAAACCGTTTCTATTTCCGATTACGTCAGAAGCGAATTTTCGACTGATAGCTCTTTGGCATCCGAATCTACAAAATTATTGATCATTGTTACAACAATTGGAATTTGTTTGTCAAACGGGTTTCATATAATTTTAATAATAGTCATAAAAATGTTTATATATTTTTGTATAAAAATAAAAATGAAAAAACAATTATTATTATTGTTTGGGTTTGTTATGGTTGCTAATAAAATTGTGGAATAATAGTAATCTTCACAATAATTGTATTTTTATTTTTATTTTCATGTAAAAATTAATATTTTGCATGAACATATTTTTGTAAATAATTTGAATGCTTAAATCCCTGCTGATAGATAACAATATTTATTATTTAAAAAAAGCATTAATGATAATAATAATAATTAAAAAGTATTTTGTCGAATTGAATTACAATAATATTAACAAAAAAATTATTAACAAGAACAAGAATGATAATCGATAATGATAAATAATTTATGATGATTTACGCTGATTTATGACAATATTAATAATAAAAAAAAACAACAACTATTATGACTATTATTATTATTTATGATTTTATGACTATTTATGATTATTATTTATTATAATAATTGCAAAACGTTTTTCAAAGCTGATTTTTACTTAGCTAAAAAAAGTGAATGAAAAACGAAAGGAAACGTGGAGAAAGAGAAAGAGGAAAAGAAGGAAAAAGTCTTTGGAGAGCACGCGAAGAATCTCGTCGTTCAATCGATACCACTTTCCCCATCCCTCGGTACACTTACTTCTCCCTCATTTCCCCGTAATCGTTCATTCGCGTTTTCGCCAACCGGAAATTCATCGAGCTCAATCTCCCCATCCTTCATCGTTTCCGGAACAGGAATAACCGCGGTTGGCTAAAAATGAATATTCTTTTTTTGTTTAAATATTTAAGCTTCATCGATTCATTATTTCGCTTTTTTATTTCCCCATTATTATTAGAATTAAAAAAGGAGAAAAAAGATTTAACGAAATTCCAATTTAATTGGCAATTTTTTTTGCAAGCTATTATTTTTTATTTTTTTTATTTTTACTGATAATAAATTGGATTGGCTCGTACGTGCATGCTCGAACAGACGAGACCTCGATAATCCGAAAACTCCAGTCCCTTATCGTAGATAATATGGCGATTGGCTTATCTCTCGTGATTGGACTTTTTTTTACATTATTTTTACGTTCATCAGCCCAAACCCCCTCCCTCACTCTTATCCTCTTATCACACAGCTTTCTTTTTATTCTTTGCTCAACGATTTCATATGTTACAAAGTATAATAAATAATATATTCATTATATATAAATTTTAAAAAAAACATGAAAATCGCTTTGTTAGAAGTTTTTTATGATTTTTTTCTTGAAAATTTTGGGTTTTGGGGAAAGTTAATGGTAGGTTCGTGCTCAGGGGATCAAATTACATCAAAATAGCCCATTAAAAAAAATATAAAAAAAACATTTTTTTAGATTTTAGGGCAAAAAAAGTTTTTTCACTCAATCGTCGATAACTTTTTTTCCTTTAGGGTTTGGCACTCCACTCTGTACTCAATCTCTTCGTTACGATTTTCTCTTCAAAATGCTTTTTTAATCATAAAAATCCGATGATTTTTCGATTTTTGGCAGAATTTCAAAGTTGAAGCAACGATTTTTGCCAATTTTTCCATACCTCTTTTTTGCGATTTTTCAAGTGGACTTTCCGGGAAAACTATACGAGATATCGATACGAATCCAACGCCATTTTTTAAGTCAGGCAAAAACCTTTTCCAAACGTTTTTAAACTCTCAAAAGCGTCTATTTAATCAAAAATTTTCCACTGATTACGAATATGCCCGAGTTTTTGCTGAAAGTGCAAAATTAAACTGAACAAATGCGAAAAACCTTTCTAGAATATTTTTTCGAAATTTTTCCCTAGAAATGGAGAGTTAAAAATTAATTCAGGGGTTGATCCGGGAACCGTACATGCCTATATCAATCGCCTCAGAATTTTACCCTCAACCTTCCATTTCAAGGATGACATTCTTAATTGGGACACCCTGTATATAAAATCTCTATAATCCCGTCTATTTTCGCTCGCAGACGCGCGCTTTCACTATTTTCGAACGCTCGGCAAACCTCAGCGGTAACTTTTGGTGAATAGGTCATGGCCGTACGGACGGGTCGCGAACGAGTGCTCATTTCTCCATCTTGGCTAAACTGAGAAAATCAAGAAAAAAAAATTAAAAAAGGAAACAAAATCGATTTTAAAAAAAAATAAAATTTGAACAATTTTCATCTTCGACAAACCTCTTTGGAAAAATGAAAAAAGATAAAAAAATCGTGAATGAAAAAATATGAAACGAAAAAAAATGGAAAAAATTAAAGAATTCATAAATGAAAAGAATTTAGAATAAAAAAAATGTGTTAAAAATGCAAAAACAAACGAATTCATAAATGTAAAAATCTGGAATTAAAATTAAAAAAAAAATGGACCAAATAAAAGAATCAATAAATAAAAAATGAAAAAATTTATTTATATTGATAACCAGTAAATAAAATGGTTAATAAATTGATGCAAAATTAGTGCAAACAAATTGAAATGCAGCGGAAAAAAAATGATAGGTGTAGGTGGCTGTAACACTCAAAGTCCGGAAACAGCTAGCGGTGTAGGTCACACCTGGCTTCCCTATCCTCGCTTTACAAACACACTATCAACGGTCTATTTATACATGCATAGAATCAACAACCTGCCAGTGCCTGATACCATTCGGAGAGCCATACAAATATATATACATATGAATATACAGTCTCGTTCAAAAGTATTAGTCGCCCAGTGATTTCTCCTTCCGGACAAAAAGTCGAATATCTCGGCAAAGAAAAATTGTACACTAATTTTCCAAACGGCATTTCAAAGTAGATAATGCCAGCTTAATTTTGGCTATTTATTTAAATTTTTGCTATTTTTTTTGTACCCGCTACGCTACTTTGAAAAATTACTTTTTCCATGCGATTTTGCAGTGCAAATGTGAAAAATCGATTTTTTCAAAATGCCGTAGCGGGTGGAGAAAAAATCGCAAAAATACGAATAAAAAATGAAATTGTAGCTGAGAATATACTCTTCAAAATCCCGTTTCGTAAATGAACGTAAATTTGTTTTTCACTGAGATATTCGGCTTTTTGTTGGAAAAGAAAAATTATTGGACGTCCAAAACTTTTGAACGAGCCTGTACACCTGTATCTTGTATGTATATGGACTTTAAATACTAAAATTCCTCTTGCGTACTCCGTTTATAAAGGTACCTGTATCGCGTTGCGGGAGCACCGGTAAAATGCACCTGTTCCCTTCGTATCGGATTGGATAACGCGAGCATGAGAAAACGTTCAATTTCTAACTACGAAGCGTATCACGCAAAGTATTCGTTGCGAGCCGTACGAGCTCTCGTTTCTAACATACAAATTTAGCTGAACGGGGATCGTTACGACCCGAATTCCGTCTGGCTCAAGATCAATTTTTCAATTTCCAAATTGCGTGGGCGTGCGCGCGAGAAAGTTTACGATTTGAAGTTTTCGAAGAAAATTTTTGGTTTCGTTAGAAGAAACTAATTCAATTATTTCCAATTTTTATCAATTGAATTATAGTTATTTATTTTCCAGTATCTCCAGTTGCAAATAATTGCTTTCCAGTATTTTTATTTATAATTAATTGCTTTCCAGTATTTACAGTTTCAATTAATTGTTTTCCAGTATTTCCATTTTCAATTAATGGCTTTCCAGTGTTTCTACATTTAATTATTTTCCTTCCAGTATTTCCAGTTTCAATTAGTTGTTTTCCAGTGTTTCTAGGTTCAATTAAGTGCTTTCCAGTATTTCCAGTTGCAATTAATTACTTTCCAGTATTTCCAGTTGCAATTAATGACTTTCCAGTATTTCTAGTTGCAATTAATTACTTTCCAGTATTTCCATTTGCAATTAATTATTTTCCAGTATTTCCAGTTGCAATTAATTGCTTTCCAGTATTTCCAGTTGCAATTACTTATTTTTAAATTCAAATAAATTCATACTTCAAAAAAATGAATAGAAATTTAGGCTCTTCCAAAAAAAATGTCAATTTGGTTCCAGCGACTGATCTTTTTAAATTCGATTTCCAATATTTCCAGTCTTTGTTTCCTTTGAATTTTCTGAAGTCTCTTTCCACTCGATAAAAATGGTCATATCGGATCACATTGACGGAGGAATATCGTGCCCGCCTCCAATGATATTCCTCGTATATATTTATGAGTGAGAGACCTTGCACGTTGACCAACACGATTCGACGATCGAACCAGAGTCTACTTCAAGTCGATGTCAATTCTGATAACATTTTATCGAGAGAGAGAGAAATAAAAGAGAGAGAGAGAAAGAGACTCGTTTTCGAAAATATTTCAAAATTCAAAGTCTGAAAAATATTTTTAAGCGACATCGTAGTCAAATTCAGAAATGAATTTTTAACAAGCACAAGACGATAATGAGACAAAAAAAATATTGACACTCAAAAAAAGTTTCTCCGAAATAAATATTGAGGATAATTTGAATAAGAGAAAGCCACGACAATCATCGCAGTACGATTGTACACCAAATTTTTCATTCCTATTACACATTACGTAATCTAAACAAACCTAAATAAAAAATTAGAAATCTCCTGCGATGCGATTTTTCCAAAATTTCGGGTCCGAGTATGCCTGTTTTTCATTGTCATTTATAATTGCAAAATTTCAATAGGTACAATAGATCGGAATCCAGAAAATCAAAAATCCAAAAATGACAAACCAAGCAACGTTTTTTCAAACCCAAGCTTGCCCAACTCAACCCAAACCCAGATAAATAAAAAAATCAAAAAGATCGAAAAAAAATCAATTCAAGAATTAAATAAAACAAAAAAAAAACAAAAAATTAAATGAAACAACAATTCCAAAAAATTAAATAAAACGTCAATTTAAAAAATTCAAATGATGCAATAAATTCAAAACAATCATTAAAAAAAAAAACATACACTAAAACAAAAAATAAATAAAAATCTACAAAACAAAAAATCAAAAAAAAATTCAATAAGACAAAAAATTCAAAAAATGCTGTGAAACAATAAATAAAAAAAAACCCCAACTAAAAAACTTTCGGGGCCCCAATAAAATTTCAACAATTCGCGATTTCTCAACTAAAAAAAAATTTTAAAAAACGAAAACATCAGAAATACTTTGGAAGCCCACTCGTCCCACGCGAGAAAGACAAAGTGCACGGATAAGAGGCGAACAACCTTTACTCCTCGTCGCACGGGAACATACATAAAATTATTTACCAAAGATAGAGCGTTTATACCCTAACCGGGGAGTTTGAGCGATACGCGCGGTATACTCAACTTTATTTCTCAGTCTTGTTTTTTTTTTTTTTTTGTTCAATGCTCGGGAGTTATATATCGCGAGAGGGACGCGAGGGTCGAGTTCATAATTTTCCCAGCGTTTTTCCGTTCGGTTTACACGCACCGAATATAGTGAACCGGCGCTACACGGCGCTGCCTGCGCGCGTATATACCCGCCTAGTGTCGACGAACTATCGATTCGCGCCCTCCGGCCTCGTATATTTCCATATACCCACGCTGTGGCTTTACCGTCGTGTTTCGATATGTGTGTATATATATATATATATATATGTATATAATTTTGATTTTTTCTCAATTTTTACTTATTTGTCATTTTCCCAAAATCAATCATCATTTTTTCTCAATTTTTGCTTGTTCGTCGTTTTTCCAAAATCAATCTTCATTTTTTCTCAATTTTTGCTTGATCGTCGTTTTTCCAAAATCAATTTTGATTATTTTCTCAAATTCTGCTTGTACACAATTCCCCAAAATCAATGTTGATTGTTTTCTCAATTTTTACGAGTTCGTCATTTTTCCAAAATGCTTTACATATATATATATATGTGTGTGTGTGTGTGTGTGTGTGTGTGTGTGTGTGTAGTGCCGAAATAAAAAATCAGAAACTCGTTTTGAGCTGAACAGAAAAAAAAACAAATTTCGAATAGGTACGAAAAAAAAACAAAAAGAAATAAAAGAATTTTTTAAACGGTTTTTTCTTTTTATATAGAGTTTTGGAAAAAAGAATCGAAATTCCAGTTCGAGTTCAGTGAAACGAAGGCAAATTTTCAATACGAAAATAAACCATTTTTTGTTTTCTAATTCAGGGGATCGAAAAAAAAGGATTTTGGAAAAATAACGAACTAGTTAAAATTCAAGAAAATAATCAAAATTGATTCTGGGGAATTGTGTACAAGCAGAATTTGAGAAAATCAAAATTGATTTTGGAAAAATGACAAACAAGCAAAAATTGAGAAAAAATGAAGATTGATTTTGGGAAAATGACGAATAAGTAAAAATTGAGAAAAATTGTCAAAACTGATTTCGGGTAAACGTGAATAGAAAAATCAAGAGAAAAAATCAGAATCGATTTTGGCAGAACACGACCAAAGAAAAAAGAGAAAAGAAAACGAAAATCGATTTTGAAAAAACACGAACAAAAAATAGTTGAAAGAAAAATGAATATTGATTTTAGAAAAATGTACGAGCAAACAAAAATTGAGAAAAAAATGAATTCAAGTTGTAAAAAAAATACTGTTTTTTACCCACTGTGCTAATTATTACTAACGTTTCAGTATATTCATGAAATAAATCAGATACTGTTACGTAACTGCGGTTTTCATAAAAATAATTATTTTTTTGCCCCCTCCATGTGTCAACGTACCTAAACGTGAGTGCACTTATCTGAATCTTTAATCTTTAATGACGAGTTCGTTTTTCTTCATTTTTTTCGAAATCCTCGTTTCCCCTTTCGTAGTAGTTTATAAATTAGCTATTTTCTTTCTCTCTCTGGTCGAACACCTATAAACGGGCAAATTTGTTTTTTTATTTTTCGTCTTGACGTACGCACGATAAATGCGACGAGACGAACAGTAAATTCTAACGGGATGCTTCGTATATGTCACGGCTGGAAGAGTCCGGCAAATATAGCCGTGACCACTTTCAAACGCCTTTTTTTCTCGACTCCGCGATCCAGAATGCAAGCAGTATCGAGGAGAAAGAAGCCAAAGAAAAACGGGAATAAAAAAAAAGAGTGAGATTCACGATCCTTTCATGGCAGTGAAAACAGATGTGATCGGATCTTCATCGAATCTAGGAATCTTGCTTTCTCTATCTCCTTTCCCCCTCCCCAAACCCCCTTTTTACTCGTTATCAGGTTATCATTAAAAAAGTGTTTTTCTTCATTTCTTATCGAAGTGTCTGATGGCCTGAAGAGAATTGCTTCTTGATAGTGAATCTGACTTGAGTAATAATTTTTATGTCATTTTAAAAATTTATTTTCATTTTTCTTCATTTTCATTTTTTTTTCATTATTTTCATTTTTGCTTTCTTCTATTTATTTTTCTTTTTCTTTTTTTTCTATTATTTTCATTCGTTCGTTTGGGTTTGTTTGGGTTTCTCTTGTTTTTGATATCTGGTCATACGTGAATTTTTAATTTTTTTATTTCTTATCTACGTTCTTAATGGCTCGATAATAATTCTTTTTTGGTACCGAATTTGACTTCAATCATTATTGTCCAAACGTTTTTTAAATTTATTTCTATTTTTTATCACTTTTTTTCTATTTTTCCCGTTATCGGATTATTTGCAATCTACTTTTCATTTTTTTTTCATTTTTAATCGAAATTCCTGATAGCCTGGCAAGAATTCCTTCTCCATAGTGAATTAGAGTTTAATAATTATTTTCTAATTTTCTTTTTCAATTTTTACATTTAAAAAAAAGAACTCTTTTTTTCTAGTTTTTCCTGTGTTTGTTTGGGTTCATTTGGGTTTCTATTTTTATCGTTATCAGGTTATCAGTAATCTTCTTTCTTTTTTTTTTTGCAATTTTTTATCGAAGTTTCTCTTGGCCTGAGGAGAATTTCTTTTCGACAGTGAATCTGGTTTTAATCATAATTTTATATTTAAAAAAAATTTCTTTTTTTCCTTTTTTTCTTGTGTTTACTCTCGTAACAGCTAGAGCGAATGGGAATCGCGGAGGGAATCGCGAGACGCCTCGTGGCGTGTTCGCCACTGCCGCAAGATAGCCCGCGATCAATAATCAACCGAGCTATTGCTGGGCTCCGTGTGCCTCTGTGATAACATTTTCGGTACGTATTCTTGTATTGGAGGCATTTATTGGAGCGTGCCTTTCGTATCGTAGAGTACGAGCATTTTTTTGGGCCATTTAAAGCGAACAGATTTAAATAATTTTTTAATAATATTGAAATTCAATTTTAAATATTATTATTTGTAAAAAATGTAATAAAATATTGAAAAACTATAGATCTGTGTATTTGTTGCTTTTGAAAATAAATTTTCGAATTTTTTTACATTAAAAAAAAATGAAATTCATTATATAAAACTTGTAATAAAATAAAAATAAAAATTTATTATACAAATATTTATTTGATATAAAAATATATTTTCTTTACAACATTTCTATTTACAACACCAATAAAAAATTCTACAAAATCTTTCTTCTTTTTTTAATTAAAAAAATCTTTACGATTCGTACAAAAAAAACATTTTTGTAAAATTGTTCGTTTTTAAAAAAAATACATTTTCTTCCCCTTCTTTACGCTTAATAATAAATAATTTTTACGTAAAAAGATGTTAAATAAAAAAATTAATTAACGAAGAATTTTTAATCTATAATTCAATTTTTATTGCAATTGTGAATCGAGCTCAAAATTATTATGATTATTCACGATATTCCGCATTATCTCTATTTCATTATCGATCCCATCTCGTCTAAACTTCCTTCCTCCCCCCCCCCTCCTTTTGCGTCCCTGAATCTTCCCCTCCACAATTTTTCATCCCTCCTCGTATTTCTATCGTCCGAGCGGGAGCAAAATTGTGGCGGAGGCGTTAATTGCCTTGTGGAATTTACCGCACGTGTGCTCTTCTCGACGAGAACGGCGAGTGCGAAATAACAAATTGAAAAGTTTGAATGAAAACGATCTCCGAAAAGACAGCGACGATCGCACCCAATTAACACGAAAAAAAAAATGAGGAATCCAAATAATCATCGAATTTCCGGAAATCAATAAATTAAACTATTAAATAAACAATGTTAGAAAATTGATTAATAAATTTAACAAAAAATAAGGAAATCATGATTTTTCGTAAATAAACAAATTGGATTACGTAATGAATTTAATAAGGGAATTTATTGATAAATAAAAAACGATTAATGTATGAAAATAAATAAATAAAATTGTTGAATTGATTCTCTGTTGTGGGAAATTTATTAATGAATTTATTTAATAATTTTATTTGGTATGATGAGAATATTCGTTTTTTTGTTATTTTTTTCATTTTTTTAGTTATCTAATTAATTCGATAATTAAATTTATTCACTTTTGAACATCAATTTTAAAAAATTCGATGTTCAAAAACGAATAAAATGAATTATCAAATTTTATAATTAAATCAATAAATAAATAAGCAATAAATGAATAACAAAAATCATGACAGTTTATCAATGAAATTATTAAATAAATAAATCAACAAAATCTATTAATAAATAATAACTGAAATTAATAGACAATAAAAAAATTATTTGTTACCGATTTTTTAAAATTAATCAAATTAAAAAACTTTATTTTTAAATAAAGTAAAAAAAAATTTAGTTAAAAAATCAGCTAAAAGTTAATTAAAAAAATTTAATTCAAAATTCAGTTAAAAATAAAAATGAATAAATTAATGAAAAACAAATTAATGCATCAAGTACATTGTCATGTATAAACAAAAAGACAATGAAAAGGCTTGCAATTAATATCGCGAAAGGTGTACCCGGTAGTTGGTAGGAGGGGCGTTAATATACACGAGGGATATAAAATTACAAAATCGTACACTGGTATTACAGATTGTTACTTGGGTTAGCACGTCGGTGGTCTTCACTGGGCACTCAACGACCACTTGGGTTCTTCCGTTCTTTGCTCGTTTTTTTTTTTCATCTCTCTTTCTCTCGATATGACGAACGAACGAGTTTCGAGTGGCTTCCTATTACAGTGCTTTACCATTCGACTTCGAGGATCGTCCCCATATTCAACATTGCGTAAAATCTTACGTCCTCAAAGTCACAACGGACATTGGTAAGCATACATATATATATACGTGAAAAGATTATTTCAAAGACAACGACGATTCGTTTTACAGTAATTCGAGGACTGTCCTCGAAATAACAAAATGTCCTCATAGTCAACGTTACGTTGATAAAACGTCTTCAAAGTACCTTTTGACGATATATATATACGTAAACACTTCTCTCACACCTGTTCTACTCTGGCGATTACTTCGCTTCTAAAAACGGAATTTCTCCGTTCGAGTCTTAGTCCGCACTTTAACGACACCACTTCTGCCTCCTGATCCCTGTAATACCTGTGGACTAATGCAAGAGAGCAGCCACTTCGAGACTGTCAATCTTCGACTGTCGTACTCTCCACGTACGATTAATAGTGAGAGGAAACCGCACTTTCTCCCTCTTTTTTCCCTGTCCCTCCATTTGTTTATTTTTTATTTATTTATTGTTATTTTAGAATTATTTATTTATGTTTTTTATTATTTTTCATTTATTTATATTTTTTATTTATATATCTATTGATTATTTGTTTATTTACATGTTATTTATTTGTTAATAATTAATATATTTATTTCTTATTTATTTTATACATTTTTGTTTAGGTTATAGTTATGGAATAATGGTCAGAAAAAAAACTACGTTCTTTTAATTTTATTTTCTCTCCTCTTTCGTCAGTCTGAATCAACCCTGACCATTTCCACTTATCTTCGATTATCTGCAATCTCACTATTTTCTAAAATCACTCTCGCGATCTGGGCTTTTTCATTTCAATCTATTTTATGTTCATAAAATTGCTAGTTATAATCTTACCAGTTATTTTATTTATTATTTATTTTTACTACTCGTTATTTTAATTAATCAAAAAAATTAAATAAAACTACTTTTTTAAAATAAAATTGAAATTCCATATATTTCATAAAAAACACTAGTTTTTTTGCTCACTAAATTAAAAACGTTGGTTGTTTCATAAAAATTACTAGTTTTTTAAAATAAAATAAAAAACGTCAGTTATTTCATAAAAATCACTCGTTTTTTTATAAAATGAAAAATGTCAGTTATTTCATAAAAATCACTCGTTTTTTTTATAAAATGAAAAACATCAGTTATTTCATAAAAATCACTAGTTTTTTTAAATAAAATAAAAAACGTCAGTTATTTCATAAAAAATCACTAGTTTTTTTAAATAAAATAAAAAACGTTAGTTATTTCATAAAAAATCACTAGTTTTTTTAAATACAATGAAAAACGTCAATTATTTCGAAAAATCACTAGTTTTTTTAAAATAGAATAAAAATCCAGTTACTTTATGAAAATAACTATCCACGTTACGTAATACGTCTATTAGCACGCGTTCTGCGTTCGAAGAACAGTTCGCCTACTTTGGGTTATTTTTTTTTTTCTATTTTCTCCAGCCAGTTTGATTATCGTAGCCTCCAGGTGTAAATAGAGACAAATACAGTCAAATATTTGTGAGCACACATCAGTAAACGACCGCAATTTCTCCGAGTGCTCAAACTGGGGAAAAAGGGCGTTTTTCCGAGCCCTACGAGGGTGGACAAAAGCCACGGACGAATATAGCCCTATTCGTACAAAAAGAAATCGATGTCCTTTATTCAAAGTCAGCTATTCACTAGTTGGGAAAAAAAGGTGAAACGAGACGTTTGATAAAATATGCTCATCAGATAATTCAATATTTACCTTTAGAGGTCTCTCATTACGATTCACTATTTTTTATCCCAGCAATAATGATAATAGTATATATAAAAAATAAAAAGAAAAAAAAATTAACAATTTTTGTTTTATTTTACGTTAAAAAAATATAAAAAATAATTTTCAAAAATTAAGGAGAGTTACGTAACAAAATTCAAGAAAATTGGCCATGAAAATCGTAATACTAGTAATAATAATAAAACTCAAGGAATTTCAAAAATGGGGGAAAAAGATCAATAAATTTGTTTATCATTGTTTTGAAACGATTTTAAAAGGGCTATGAAAATTTACATGAAAATTAGTAAAATTTGATGCCAATAATAACAATGAGAACGAAGTGTAAAAAAATAATTTTCAAAAACCTTCAATGAGCAAATCTATTTTTTTTTATTCATTCTTCACGTATAAAAAAATGAAAAAAATAAGAATTATAAAAACCGAAAGTTATTCATGAAAATTAACGAAACTTCAGAATGGTTACAATAATGACGATAATAATAATAGTAATTTTTTTATTTTATCATTTTTGATAACTTTCATTATTTTAATAATAATAATAATAATAATAATAGTAACACTTATGTATAAAAGAGGCTGCAAAAAAAAATTCCAATAATCAAATTCTTTTTTTTTATCCCCTCTTCGAAAAAAAATAAAAATAAACTAAATTTTTCGTAGAGTTCCACAAATACGTATTAATATTTTCTTGGCAGCAATATTCGACGACCGGAAGCTCCGAGAGCTTGCAGTCGAATTCGTTCACTTTCTCTGAGCTCTAATACTATCGAACAAAAAATCAAGTAGAACTGTCAATTCTGTATGGACGTCGATCTAATAATGTCTGAGTGTGGATGTGAAAGAGAATACAGTTGATAGTTCGTGGGCATACCTGCAAGTGGATGGGGACTTTTTTCACCGGGGTACTCATCTCGTCAATGGTGTGAATCGTAGTCCTTCCGGTTTCAGCACAGGGTCGATGCGAAGATAATTAAGTCCCTAGATCCTTTTTTTATCAAAAATTCAAAAATCGTTCCGACTTTTCTTTTTTCTGCTCGTTGAACGACACGAAACGTTCGAACCGGAAGTGGAGTGATAAAAACGAGAAAAAATTCGATCGATAAAAAATTGCACTTTTTTTTCGACGGGGATAATCCTAGGGAAAAGGGAATTAACGGTTCACGATTCGGGGACAAACCGGAAGTGCCTTGACTCCGGAAACACTCGTTAATGATACACTCTGATTCTTTGGTTTTTTGATCGTTTTTTTTTTTTGGTTCCTCGAGACGACAATAAAAGCTCTGGAGCTTGCGCGCCTTGCCTCGAGTTGCCAGCGATCGACTGATGTCGCGAACTCGCCTCGCGCGCAGTAGCGTCGTTTGTTCCTGATCCCGCGCCGACGTCCGCTACTCTTCCCTTCCTCCACGCCCCTCCCACAAACGCCTCGACGTTTTTACGCACACTTCGAGCTCCCTGGTGGGAGAGAGCCTCGCGTCTCTTTTTTTTTTCTTCTCTTTAGGACTCGTTCGTACTCTGTTTTGTGAACTCGACGAGCCACCGGTGAAGACATTTTTTTTCGGGAGCGGAACTCGAAGTCAGGTGTTGAAGGTTCAGGCCAAGGGAGAGGTTTCTCCTGATGCGTAAATAAACAATGGACGCTCTCTCTTGGGAGAGAGAACTTTGAAATTCTGGTTTTCGGTCTAGGGATTTTTTGACCAAACCCAAACAAACCCAAACGAACCCAAATGAACTGCAGATCTGGTGTAGGAAACTTAGGGACTAGGACAATTTTTGTTTGGGTTTGTTTGGGTTTTCGAAACACAAACAAACTCAAACAGACTCGAGTAAGAAACAGAGAACTTGGAAATTCTGGTTTCCTGTCTAGGGATGTTTTTGCCTAAACCCAGACGAGCCCAAACAAACCCAAACGAACTGCAGATCTGGTGTGGGAAACTTAGGGACTAGGACAATTTTGGTTTGGGTTTTCTTATTTCGAAACACAAACAAACCCAAACAAACTCGAGTAAGAAAGAGAGAAATTGGAAATTCTTGTTTCCTGTCTAGGGATCTTTTTGCCCAAACCCAAACAAGCCCAAACAAACCCAAACGAATTGCAGATCTGGTGTAGGAAACTTAGGGACTAGGAAAATTTTTATTTGGGTTTTTCTTGTTTCGAAACCCAAACAGACTCGAGTAAGAGAGAGAGAGAGAACTTGAAAATTCTGGTTTCCTGTCTAGGAATTTTTTTGCCCAAACCCAAACAAACCCAAACGAACTGCAGATCTGGTGTAGGAAACTTAGGGACTAGGACAATTTTGGTTTGGGTTTTTCTTGTTTCGAAACACAAACAAACCTAAACAGACTCGAGTAAGAAACAGAGAACTTGGAAATTCTGGTTTCCTATCTAGGGATCTTTTTGTCTCTAGGAATTATTTAGAAAATTGAAATTGATTGTTTATTAATCGTCGGAAAAAACATTTCAATGACGACGGTTAAGAGCGTGCTGTCAGCGAGAGGAGGTTTTTTCGACGTGACCAAAGTATAATATGTGAATAAAAAAATTAATTATATTATTACCATGGTGTTGAGGTCAATCGAGTTCCGACCGGAAATAACGTAAAAAAAAATTTCGCAAAAAAAATCTGAAAAAATTCGTATGAACTAAACAAAACGTAACGCAACTTTTTAC
>JAPYZJ010004727.1:0-12985 GCA_030522765.1 Ophioninae sp. B BG-2022a
CATGATAGGGGGAACTACAACTTGATCTATCGGAAGAGACGCTTCATACAATTACGATCGAACTTCACTTCCAGGTAAGTTCGTTTAATCGTATAATTATAAAGTCTTCAGAGAAATCTTTCGAGTATCGAAGTCACAATTTTTTAAAATAAGCCCAAACAAACCTAACCAATCTCGAGTAATATTTCGAAGAGCTATAAAAGCTTCAAAGGTAGAGGAAAATTAAAGATGAAATAATAATAAATAATAACCTTAAAAGTGGAAGGAAATTTTCGTAATAAAAAGAATAATGAATATAAATATAACAAATAATAATCATAATGAATAATGATCAAACTTGTACTGAAACCCTTCCAGCATTGACGCTGCAATCTTTCGTGCCAAACCCAAACAAACCCAAATATTCTTTAGTAAGAATTCGTAATAATTTGCGTAATAAAAATAATAACGAATATAAATACAACAAATAATAATTATAATGAATAATGATCAAACTTGTACTGAAACCCTTCCAGCATTGACGCTGCAATCTTCCGTTCCAAACCCAAACAAACCCAAATATTCTTGAGTTATAATTAAGAGTCTTGAAGCTTTAAAACTAGAGGGAAATTTTTAAACAAATTATACCAAAAAGTGCAATTGACACGACAATCCTCATAAGCTGACAAATAATCGTAAGCCTGAATATTTCGAGCACCAAAAAAATGAAGACTATTCGAGATGCTTTGTAGTTTGAATGAGACTCGTCTCGAGACGAAAACCCTGTGACAAAAGGCAATCTCATGGGAGAATCGGAAGAGAAAAAAAGGCATAAAAGACAAAGGACGTATCCAGGTCTCATAGGTCGGAAAAACTACTGAAAGCGGCGAACCACGAACCGTTACGGTTCAGAAAATATCACCCTCCCAGATATGTTCCCTCGTGTGAAATGTTCCATAACGTGCGAGGATAGATCGACGAATTTTCACACTGATTTCACGTCGCGTGGTTGTTGAAACTCAGCCGCAACGAATACGCGCCATTTTTACTATTGCTGAAACAAGGGCGTAACTCAGATCCCTCCTTAATACTGTTTCGCCAAGGACTATTTCCGTCCATTATTGTTTGAGTTTGTTTGGGTTTGTTTGAGTTTGTTTGGGTTTGTTTGAGTTTGTTTGGGTTTGTTTGGGTTTGTTTGGGTCTGTTTGGGTTTGTTTGGGTCTGTTTCTACCTGGACTGTTCTTTGTTTCTAATAGACTATTTCCGTCCATTATTGTTTGGGTTTGTTGGGTTTGTTTGGGTTTGTTTGGGTCTGTTTCTATCTGGACTGTTCTTTGTTTCTAATAGACTAGTTCCGTCCATTATTGTTTTGGCATTCATTTCAGTAGAAAAGTCAAGTTTTCGTCAGACACTCAGGGTAAACAGCTTAAATAATAAATGCACGATTTTTTAATACTAGATAAAAAATCAAAAAGATTCATGAAAATGTGAGAAATAACAGTTCTGGAGAGAATAATGATGCATTATTTTATAACTTTTTACTACATGATTTAGTTATATAATTATCGAATAAATTATTTATTATTATTTTTCAACTATTCTTTTTTAATCCTGTTTCGTCAAGGACTATTTCCGTCCATTATTGTTTTGACATTGATTTCAGTAGAAAAGGCAAGTTTTCGTCAGACACTCAGGGTAAACAGCTTAAATAATAAATGTACGATTTTTTGATACTAAATAAAAAATCAAAAAGATTCATGAAAATGTGAGAAATAACAGTTCTTGAGAGAATAATAATGCATTATTTTTAAATTTGTTGCTACATCATTTAAACACATAATTATGGAATGAATTATTTATTATTATTTTTCAACTACTCTTTTTTAATCCTGTTTCGTCAAGAACTATTTCCGTCCATTATTGTTTGGCATTAATTTCAGTAGAGAAGTCAAGTTTTCGTCAGACTCTCAGGGTAAACATCTTATATGATAATTGCACGATTTTTTAATACTAGAGAAAAAATCAAAAAGATTCATGAAAATGTGAGAAATAACAGCTCTCGATAGAATAATAATGCATTATTTTAGAATTTTTCACCGGATTATTTAATTATATAATAATCGAATGAACTATTTATTATTACTTTTAATAATTAATTACTGTTTATTCTCAATGATTCAATACTAAAACTAAATAATTGACTAATTTGATGGAAAATATTATACTATTAAAGATTTAGGATCGAGGGATTGATCAGGCTGCGTTTCAAAAAAATAAACTACGTTCTGGCGTTTAGAAATATATTTATAAAATAGTAAAAAAAAAGTTTTAGAAAACTTAATCACCAATTATTGATAATATCTATATATATATATTGAGTTTCTAGATAATTATTATTACGATTTATGATTTGGATTTGGATTTATTATGATAATAAACATAAATATTGAAATAAACGTAATAATTACATTTCCAAAATAAGAGATTTTTTTGTTGTTCAGTTCAAACAGTTGTAGGTACAGTTATTGACAAAATCACACTCAAATACATGCTGACATCGTCGAATGTGATTTCAATAATTACTGATAGAAAAAAATTAATATTTCGAAATAAACAGACACTGGTGGCTGGGGGATAGATGTGCGGCTCAGACGATTACCGAAGTTCAGCAGTATCAGGAGAGGTTGATACTTGGATCGGTGACCGCTTAGCCGTGCTCTGGCTGGCGCATCGATCAGTGAGTGGGATGCCGATTTTTCTGAGACCGTGGTGTACATACTTAAAAAAAAAGCCTGTACACCAAGGAATCAGAAGAATACATGGCTGTGTATACCAGCAAGGGTTTTCCCCAGTTTCCCTGTGCCCTTGGAAAAAGCAGTATAGTGTAAAGTAAATCGGCTGTGGTCGCAATGGGGGCTAGGTTCTGGTGGGGTATTGGACAAAGAAGAAAATATGGTGGAACGGAGAAAAAAAATGGCGGAACAGGAAAGAAATGTGGAAGAAATTTGAATAGGGAGAGAAGAAAGAGGGGACACGTAAAAGCGCTGACAACACGTACCAGTGAGTAAGCAATCAATAAAAAAAAATATATGTTTATATATACATATATATTTGCAATTTTTAATTTGGCTCACTCTTTCTCACTTGTATTTGAATCCTGAGGGAACCGAGAAATTTGATAAAACCAGATATCCTGTAATCAATCCACTACGAAGGGTGTCTCGAATCAACTCTATTTAATCGTCGCTGCATTATGAAAATGAAGTGTCGTGCTCGCGAGAACTTTCAATCAAATTAAAAGCTCTGTGCTTGGCAAGGTTATGTCGTAATCTCTCGAGGATCGTTTGGAAAAATTGACATGGATTTTAACGAAGTACGTTATACTTGACTGCACTCGATAAATCCAGGCCTTACGCGATTGCACTTATTCGAATGAATTCATCGTTTTATTCGATGAAGGGAGAACATCCAATTACTTTTTACATCCGCAAACACTTTTTATCAAAGATAAAAGATACGACACCAAAAGTGCGAAGGCGAAATAAATCAACGGAATTTCATGAATAAATCGATCAATAAAAGATTTTCACCTTGGGCGACGAACATCTGCGATTTTTCTATTTGTACACTTTTCAAGATTGACTTGATAAAATATTCGATACTCGAACGTGCACTCGCGACATACAAGTGGAACCGAATAATCTAAAAGCATGACAGCTTCGATTCTATTCTACAGTGAAACCCCGATTCATGGTTATCTCGATTTTTTTAATTCTCTTCGTGTTTTCCCCCACGACGCCTCCACCGGACTCATCTTGACCCAAAAACATCGACCCGAACTTAAAACGACGAAAAACATCGACCTGTACAAGAATCCTGCAAAAAGTGCTCGACTGTCCTTAGAAATCATTAAACGTTTTGAAAAATATGAACGCTGGTACAAAAATGTGTACTATAAATGTGCAAAACTTTTTAAAGTGAAAAAAACATGCAAAAAAAAATGGCCTAAACGATAATAAAACGAAAATGTGCCAATTAAGGTTTGCACATATTGTTAAAACAAGACAAAACTGACTTTTTTTTTGTTAAACATTTTTTACGTTGTAACAAAATTTGCATTCAAACATAGGATATGGCTAATAGAACAACATTACAATTTAGATTACACTAAAACTGCAATAAAGCAAAACGTATTGAATCGAGACAAAAGTTTTGTTCATTTTGACAATGATTTCCGCAAAACGAATAAAAAATGTGCAATAAAAAACTAAAATGTAAACAACAATTTATATTTCGGTAAACTGTACATTGCAAAATCATAAAACTCGGAATCTCAAAGTTATTTTCCATTTTTTACGGTTATTGATTTATAGAATTCATAATTTATTACGAAAAAATGATCGAAAATGGAATTTTAACTAAATATGCAGAAATAGTAAATCAGAAATAATTATTAATAAATAAGCAAATAACTATAACTAAATAGAAAAAAATTATACATAAATATGAAAGAAGGTAAATAAATATCTTTCATAAATTATATTTAATTATGTGCACAGTGTTATAATTGTTTTCTCTTTCTCAGTTGTCTCTTAAACCTGAAAGTAACGAAAAATCCGATGAAATCAGATTTCAAGTAATCAATGTTTGTCATCCAGTTCCATTTTTGTAAACTATAGTTTAAAAAAACATAACCCTCGAACTCTTAAAGTCATTTTTTATTTTTCATCGTTGTTTATTTTTAAACTTTAATTATAATTAATATTAGATAGTAGGTAGAAAGCTTGCTATTGTAAATTAAAAAAAAATTATATTTTATTTTACATATACGTATATAATCGACATTATAATTCGTATTTTTAGGTTATTCTCAAAAATATACCCTTTTAACCAAACTTCTAATGAATTCCCGAGTGCGCATGCTCTCATCATTTCTTACTCGTAAATTGGTATAAAATCGAGGTTTCACTGTACATCGAAGGTCGAACAAATACTTTCCAAGGAAATACATTTTCCAATATGGACCTACGCTCGAACTTGCGGGTCGAGAACTTGCGATAGCGTTTTATCCGAACTTTCGAATCAAGCCGTTCATTTATCACTACCCGGGTGCATATCGATTTAAAAAAAAAATAGATCTAGAATAAATTTATAAATGGAAATATTCTTTTATCCAAAGCTTACTTGAATAAAAATAAGAACGGTAGAATTTATTGATATCTGAAGAAAATTACGAACAACTGAAGAAATGATTAGCAACAGCTAAAAAAAATTGTCAAAAATTAACAAAATGACCAAGAACTAATAAAAAAATATTAAGAGTTGAAAAAATGACCAAAAACTGAAGAAATAACGAACGACTGAAAAAATGACCAACAACTTAACGAATTACCAACAGCTGAAAAAATTATGAAACACTGAAGAAATAAATAAAACGAAGATAAAACGAACAACTATAGAAATGATTAGCAACAGCTAAAAAAATTATCAAAAACTAACAAAATGACCAAAAACTAATAAAAAAAGATTAAGAGTTGAAAAAATGATCAAGAACTGAAGAAATGACTAACGACTGAAAAAATGACCAACAACTTAACGAATTACCAACAGCTGAAAAAATGATGAAACACTGAAGAAATAAATAACCACTAAAGATAAAATAAACAACTAAAGAAATTACCAACAATTAAAGAAATGACCAACAACTGAAGAAATCACCAACAACTGATGAACTGCCGAATAAATTACGGAAAATCCACCAAGAATAAATAAGAACTTATGGACACGACAGAAATGCTTAAGTAAGAGAAGGAAGATCCGTAGAAAAAGCTCACGAGTTAGCAGACTCCAGGCATATAAGTATACGTTGAGAGGAGATTTTCGAGGGTCTCGTCGCTAATAACGATTTATCATCGACGTAGCGAATAGTTGGTTCACCGAGACTATCCTACAAGAGCCTCAGTCTCCCCCTAATCTCATCGTTTATCACTATCATGCTGCAAGTACGTTTTTTTCAAAAGTTTTTTTTTCTCGAATTCGAGACTCTGTAAAACTCATACAGAAAAATGGAAAACTTGGCTTTTATAGAATCAAGTTTAAACA
Organism: Ophioninae sp. B BG-2022a; assembly: GCA_030522765.1. Taxonomy (NCBI): domain Eukaryota; kingdom Metazoa; phylum Arthropoda; class Insecta; order Hymenoptera; family Ichneumonidae; species Ophioninae sp. B BG-2022a. Next base: position 6,082 of record JAPYZJ010004727.1, read on the forward strand.
ATCATTATTTAAAGCGTTACATCTAGTCAGAATTTTCGAAAAACCAATTTTTCGTTTTCGACGGATTCTTAAAATATGACATTTCAAAAATATTTATTTTTACTGTTTACGGTTTGTGGATCGTATATACCCGACTTCAGATTTTAATCGCGTTTTTCTCAAAACTCTTTTTCAAAATCGGTGATCACGATCTCTAAAAAACGAGTGAATCGATTTACTTGAAATTTTGCATACTTTTTTTTACATCAGAAGGCAGTCCTTGATCGAAGGATTTTTCTTTTCGATGCATACTTTTTTTTTATATCAAGGTAAATGAAGTTATTTTTCGACCGAAATCTAGACTTTCACGTTCGATCACGTATTATTATTTTTTTGATTGATAATTTTTCAAATCCTTCGATTTTAGACTAGATAATAAAATACAAAAAGTTAATTCATTTGGTTTTTTGATTCCAGATGATCGGTGAAAATGTTACAGTGGATCATTATTATCAGTTACGGATCATTTTTTTCAAAAATTGATAATCTTTCAAATCCTTCGATCAAAGACTAGATAATACAATACAAAAAGTTAATTCATTTGGTTCTTTGATTCCAGATAATCGGTGAACATAATAAAAAATAAACCCTTTACTATGAAAAAATAAAACAGTTCGAAACCTGCAATCATTTCCTCAAAAAAAATTACAAAAACACGCCTTTTTCGGCCGCTGACCAGTAACCCCTTAAGGTCATTGAACCTAATCCTTATTCGTTAAAATATGGCACGAAAGTATGATTTCTCATGAAAATGAATTGCAAATCATTCCAGCTCATTCCAAGTCACCATGACGATCGACAATTGTTGGAATAAATTGGAATACACGTTTTCTTCGGCGTGATATTACGGCTCGATATTACGATCGATCGAAAGTTACGAAAGTTGGAATCAATTCGTTCACACAGGATGGAATCTCCATCAGGCGTGTAATTTCCCAGGCATATCTACTTCCAATCGACTGAGTGGTTTGCCCATTGATGACACGTTCATCTATACCATCATCTCGCAGATATCGTTAAGGAAAAATCAGTCAGAAATATCCAAGAAGGAGAATGTGCGAAGCATATACAGACATGGCCAAAAGTATTAGGAACCTCTATAAAATATTGAGGTGCCTAATGATGCACCTCGATACGTGCATCATGTTTTCTAAACTCCATAAACATACGTATATTGTTATACGCAGGATTCTACTTTAAAACTTTGAAAAACTCAATTTCTTTTTTATATTTTTCGAAGTTTTAAATTTTTCGAGTTAATTTATATTTTTTTAATTTACTTTTTTTTAATTTACTTTTTTACATTTTTCGAGTTATTTTTTCTGCAATTTTTTCTTTTGCAAAAAGTTTGAACCTTTTTATCTCTAAACTACTTTTTTAGACAGCCGGTAAAAATTCAAGCACGTATTCTGCATACCTATAGCTATCAACTGAATTACAATTATTAGAAAATTTTGATTTTTACTATTTATATTTTGGCAAAAAGTGACAAAAACGTGCCATTTTTTTTCCCTTTTTTCGTCGCCATTTTGTTATTTTTGCATGTCATAAAAAATTCTAGTTCATTCAGGTTTTAGGCTCCTATCGAGCCTAAAAATTCAACAATTCTCTGGTGCAGGTGGCCCAATTTTTAAATTTCAATACCACTCCAGACCCACCTAACAATTAAGGTCTTGTATTCCAATGGCACTTTTGTACATCAGAAGTGCATAAAATAAATCATAATTTTTAAAAAGTGTATTTCAAGAGTGTTTTTATTAAGCCTTGTCTAACATACATCGAAATCTTTATTTCCAATTTCGTAAAACATTCATAAAAATAGTTTTTTTTCTAGCCCCCAAAGCTTTCCTAAAACTGTATGGATATTAAAAATTCGCCAGAATTCTTTAAAATATGAGCTAGTCTAGAATAATAATGTACTATAATTATTGAGTGGATGAATTTTACAATAAATGGATTCCAAAATGAATAATTTTGGGGATTTTTACTATATAGTTTGGTACTTATAAAAATAGTAATTTATCATATTTATAAACAGATCAATTTACTTATGAAAGATCAGCTTCTACAGTAGATAATGGTTACAAAACAAATTAAACTGAATTTGAAAATATCACCAGATTGGGATATTTTCAAATATTTTTGGGATATGATATTAAAATATCGTCAGATTGGGATAAACTTCAGTTATCGTATTTGGCAGTCAATTTATAAAATGATGAGAGATTTATTTAAATGATTAATTAATAATCAGTCATTGAAAAAATTGATATACAGGGTGTCCCACGTAAAAATATCATCCGTAAAATAGGGGTTGGGGGTGACATTTCGAGACGATTGATATAAGTATGTATGGTTCCACGATCAACCCCTGAATTGTTATTAATTTTTAAAAGCAGCCAACCAGGCCACTGTAGGCTGCTTTTAAAAATTAATAATAATTCAGAGGTTGATCTTGGATTTGAAAAATTCATTTTGGAAAATTGTTTAAGTGTTTTTATAAGGATTTAACTTTGCCGAAAACACTTCAGGATCGGTAAAACCTCTGACGTGCAAAATGGAAAAATAAATCTCCGTTTCCCATTGACACGAACTTATCGTCATAAAAAAGTACCATTCGTGTGGGCCATCGTAAAACGTTCAAGGCTTCTCGAAAAAGCGACGATACGATGAGAGGAAATTTTCGTGCTTGGACTTCGATGCCATCAACTTCTTATCGACTGTTCTCGAATTTTATGACGTTAGCACCGCTGATAAATGAGACTTTTACTTCTTAGATATAAAAAAAAAGGTATATTAAATAGCGTTCTGCATTCGATATCGGAGACCTTAAAGTAGAATCTCTCGTATGGTAACAAGAGTCTAAAACGGAATCCTTGAAAAAAAAAATTATAAGTATAAAAATATCACCTCCTAAATCCGTGGTCGTTTTTTCGATGTCACGTAAATAAAAATATTTACGTGAAAAAAGGCGAAGTGATATATATATTTTTTAAATAATTTCAAAAATAATTTTAAAATTGTATTCGATATTTTCGAAATGAGGTAATATTCGATTCAAAAAATCATCGAGAATAGAATTTGTAATTACTAAAAAAATATGATATAATTTGTTTGTAATCATATTAATATTTGTTTCTCGAAATTCTGGAGTTTTCAACCTTCTTCTAGGGTTCACCTACCCTCAAAGATTAAACTTCAATTTTCAAAAAAAAAAAAGAATTTTTTCTAGAAAATGTTGGTACCAAAAATCTATAGGTTTATTTTTTTACACGTACATTAAGAATTCATCATAATTAAATTTGTAATCATGATGCACCTAAATTAAAATACAAAACATTTTGTCGCAGATAAGTATAATCAGCAGTGATTTAATTTGAAAAAACGTGCAATTGAAGTGCATCGAATGCTTGTTGAAGTTTATGGTGACGATGCTAAAACCAATAAATAATGTAGGGAATGGTTTTGATGTTTCAAGATCAGTGATTTCAGCGTTGAAGACAAAGTTCATTCTGGTCATAAAAAAAAATTCGAAGACGATGAATTGGAGTCATTAGTCGATGAAGATCCGAGTCAAACGCAATAAGAGCTTGCAGATTCATTGAGAGCAACTCAACAAGCTATTTCCGTACAAATAAAATCCATGGGATTGATTCAAGAGCAAGGATATTGGGTACCTTATGAACCCAAACAAACCCAAACAAACCCATGAATTGACTCAAGAGCGAGGATATTGGGTGCTTCATGAACCCAAACAAACCCAAACAAACCCATGGATTGATTGAAGAGCCAGAATATTGGGTGCCTCATGAACCCAAACAAACCCAAACAAACCCATGGAATTGATTCAAGAGCAAGGAAATAAGGTGTCTCATGAACTGAAATAACTAAACCTTGAAAAGCAATTTATCTCTTCTGAGCTGCTGATTCAAAGACAAAAAAGAAAGGGTTTTTTTTTTACAAGGGATTGTGACTGGGGATGACAAATGGATATTCTATGATAATCCTAACTAGAAAAAATCCTACACTTTGCCAGATAAATCGTCACCATCGATCTCAACATCAAAGTCGAATATCCATGGTTCGAGAGCCATGGATATTCGATGTACACTACCGCTCAAAAGTATTTGGCCACTCAGTAAAATACATTTTGTAAAAGTTTGATTGAATTAAACTACTTCATAATTATTTTAACTGTTTATTAGTCAGTTTTAGACATTACAATAATACAGTTTTTTTAATTTGGAACTCATTTATGTATCCACCTTTATTTTTAATTATAGCCATTTTAATTATAACACTGTTTAGGTTTTATGACCAGGAGTCGCTAAATAACAATAAGGTATTTACGATTTTACCATAGATAATTATTTTGTAGTGAAAGACAATCAATGAAACACAATAAAAAGGTTCCTGTTTATCTTTTATTTTGAAAAAAAAAGGATTTTTTGAAAGTATTGTTCGTAACTTCAATAAAATGCAGATGGCCAAATATTTTTGAATCATAGTGTATATCGAGTGGGTCCAAAAGGGTGTCGTTTACTATTAGCTGCCACAACCTTGCGAGTCCATTATAGGCGATGGGTACAGACTACAATTGATTGGTTTCAGTTATTTATTACGAGAAAAAAGGTCGGAATACGACGACAACGAAATTCGAAAATTGCCCGAGAGGTGAGGAAACCCCATAGCCAGCGATAGACAATACTTTCATTAACATGTTCATTTTTTATTTTGAAAAAAAAACGGATTTTTTACCACAACAAAATAACCGAAATAATTTGTAATTCAATATATTGTGAAAGTCTCTGAAGTTTTGGGAAAGTCAAATCGACATCGATTATTTATTTATTAATAAAATCTGAACATAGTTTTTATTAATTAGGGGCTTTTATAGTTTATTAAATTAATAAAAACTAAATATAGTTTTTATTAATTAGGGGCTTATTAAATTATTAGGGGCTTATTGAAGCCCCTAATTAATTTTATTAATTAGATACTTTTATAGTTTATTAAATTAATAAAAACTAAATACAGTTTTTATTAATTTTATAAATTTTATTTATCCAAAAATATCGTACTAACTAAATAACGTTTACATATTTATTTATTTAGTATATTTATTTATGAACAAAAATCAATATTCGCTGAGAGTATTTGTGTCTCAAGTTTCTGGACTTTTCAAGCCTTCTTCTAGGGTCCACATCCCCTTAATCGATCCGAAAGAAGCGAGGGAGGAAATAGGACACGAAAAGGTTTCGTAATATCTTCCCATTTTACTACCATCGTTTTCGTTCACCTCAAAATCTTATCTTATCGTCACAAAAAATTTCGCGAAAAAAAAGGATTCTCGTACAGTTTCGTCGTAATTTTACGATACGACATGTCCGTTGAAAAAATTAACTAGGTGTGTCACGTCATTGGGGGGAAACTCATAGAATTCTCTTTTGGTCCCAACTGCTTGCCCATAACTTGCTCGTGACATAACCTGCCAGAATTTGCGAGCGAAAAAGGAATAGGCTGTCCTCAACGACACGGAAATAAGTAGGACTATAAATACAGAATATACAGAATATTTTGCTCATATTAAACCTTCAAGTTTCCCTCCGAATCTTATCATCTCTTTTCCTCCTTTTATCTTCGGGTACTCCAGCAATTTCAAATTTATTACCAACTTTGTTACTTTCGAAGTGGCTCAAGATCCATAATTTCTTCGGTATCTATTTGACTGATGACAGGAAGTTTAATTATTTTCGTATTGTACACGTTAAATAAGAATTCTTTGAATTATCAATGGGGTTACTTTCATGAATTTTTAACTTTAAACAGAAATAACTTTTGTATATGCAGCTTTGAAAATATTGTAAAAATATTTAATAATCGATTTTTTCGAGTCTGCCAATATTTATTTTAAGAAAATGAATAATTAATAGTTTTAGAGAAATAATGGTAACAGTTTGATAGAAATTATATTGAGTTTGAGGGTTCTTTAATACCTTTATTTTTTAATGTTATTATGCATCAGCCTCGATCGCCATTTTGAGGCAGTTACATTGTTTCAAATCGATTAACAGGAATAAAGAGAATAGCTTTTTTTTACACTTGAGATTTCTTTGATAAAATAAAGGTTCACTATAGTGAAAAAAATATATATATTACATATGTAAATATTTTGTATATAATATGTCTATTCTGCCCAATGACACATCCAAGAACCAGATGTCCAAGAACCAGATAATGATGATGATGAGCAATATCCTAATGATCATGGTGATCATGACGATGACGCCGAGCACGATGCTCCTAATTATAATGATAAGCAAAATGACGGTACAACAATGACGATGATGATGACTCCCGAAAATGATACTTCCCAAAGGTTCTTCCTCATCGAAACTTTGGCAACCCCGCGTTCATTTTCATTTTGCTACATCCTCATGAGGATCAAGAAATTGGTATTTGTGTGTATGTACTCTAAGTGTAGGTGTACCCTCCACGAGGGATATTTTAGAAGGCGGTTAAGGGGCCGAGCTGAGATTGCGGACGACTCTCCTCACCCTGTACACCACTGAGTCTCCTGGCTGAACGGATTCGGTCAACCTCTAGGGTGTAATTCAATTCAAGGGTTGGATGAGTACACACACCTTTATGTGTATATATATATATAGGGTGTCCCAGCTAAGAATGTTATCCTTGAAATGGGAGGTAGGGGGTGAAATTCTAAGACGATTGATATAAGCATGTATGGGTCCCAGATCAACCCCTTAATTGTTATTAATTTTTTACGGCAGCCAATCGGACGCGCCCGAGCCGGAGAGTCCGCATGGTGGGGGTACCGCCCCTCCGGGCACTAGCGAACGTGCGT
>JAPYZJ010004728.1:0-25350 GCA_030522765.1 Ophioninae sp. B BG-2022a
TGGTCCCACCCCCCCCCCCCCCCCCCCCCCCCCCCCCCCCCCCCCCCCCCGCAAAATTACATTTCCGCGACAATGCAATACCTTTTCCGGCTTCGGGCGTTCGCCCCCGAGTCCCATTGAAAAATCGGCGGCAAAGAGAATAAAATGATGGCCTACCAAGCCCGAGACTTTCGTTGAAAGCGTTATTTCGTTTCGTGGCAGCTAGATGACCCCTGTCCCCATCTATTTCTTCAGTCGACCCCCAGGATTTTTGTTTTTTCTTTTGTCACGATTCTTTGCCGTTTCTTTTTGCCTCCGATATATAAACCCGCAATTGCGGTCTCGGTCCACTTCCGGTCGGGAAAAAAACGTTGCGAGTTTATCCGTATTCCGATAAATCAATATTTATACATGTCCAATTAACGATACGCTTCGTATACGTACGAGCAAAACGGATCGAATGGAATATCCGGATGACAGGTATTGATAACTGTTGGATTCGCCAACGTGGACGCTCCATTCTGTTTGGGTTCGAAAAAAATATGTTTTTCATTTTTTTTTTGGGGGGGAGGGGTTTGGTTTTTACAGTTTAGTTTTCGACGTATTTTTCGGATGCCTGGCATCGATAATTATCGAAATTCACCCCCGTGTTGATAAGCTTTGTTTTTTGGTTGTTTTGGAATTTTTATATTTTGTATTTTTTATTGTTTTTTTTCTGGAAAGGGAGGATTGTTTGGGTTTGTTTTTGTTTTTACGTTTCTTTAGGATTTTTGGTATTCTTAATTAGGATAAAATTCCCAATGTACGTTCTACGATTTTTTTCGTTGTCAGAAAAAGAATTTTCAAATTTAATTTGTTCGAACTTCTCTCGGTTTTTTTGGGGGCAGAAATGTAGCTTTCTGAAATTGTTTCTTCCGGATTTATCCCTACGTAACCACGTTTCATATTTTTATTTGAAAAAAAAAAACAATTTTTTAATTTTATATCTTCGAATTCGAAGTTTTTTTGGGGGCAGAAAATCACGTTTTAAAAATTGTTTCTTTCAGATGCCTAGACTTAATAATTATCGGATTTACCCCCACGTGAATACGTATTAATATATTTCAGTCGAAAAAACCAATTATTTTGTTTTTCTCAGGATAAAAAAAATTGCTTTTTTTAAATTATTCAACTTTCCACGTTTTTACCAGATTATTGGTATCAATAGGTATCGAATTTATGCAAAACCATCTAGTATGATTTTACATCGATGAGGAGTGGAGGCCGATGTTGATATTGAAGAAACAACATCAATGTCCTGGAAGCATACGTATAGATAAAAACCTGAACTAAGCCTATACATTGTGGAGTGAACGTTACGTGGTTTTTCCCTTCCCTCTTGTTTCCCTCCAAACCCCCTTCACTCCTTTCTGGACCACCATCGTGTTCACGACGTCAAATGAATGAGCCATTAACATGGATCGAGGGGGCGGGAAGCTCGCGACATTGGCACGTCGTTGGTTTGATTAAACTTCGCAAAGGCATCGCTAATAGTTCGCCCCAAAGTAGAACTCCGAGTCAGTCAATGTTGACGACGTTCCCGAAGCTACGTTTCCACTTACGGTTGATCTTGGAATTGGACAAATTGCTGAAACGCGAATCCGGATGGACCACACTTCGAAATGATGGAAAAGCAATTTTTGAGTCGAGATGTTTTACACTGCTGAAGAGTTTTGAATATTTTTTTATTTTTTTTTGGGGCTGAGTAGAAAACCACAAACTTCGATTGACCAGAAGAATTAAAATTCCGAATTCTTATTTTCCAAAACTATCGATTTTGTAAAGGCTTACGAAATTTGTTTGGGTTTGTTTGGGTTCGTTAGTTTCATTTTAAACCTTTGATTTTAAAGAAATCGAAACAAACCTAAAAATTTACGAAATTTGTAGTTTCGGTAGGATATTCAAATTCGGAATTTTGAGCCTTCTGGTCCACTTTTTTTTTAATGAGAGATTGATCCATTTTCGATGTGTATTAGGGTGACTTAAAAAATGGACTGTTTTTTATTTAGCCACTTTATTGTGGACTGGACGCAGTTTTTTTTAACAGTAATCGTCAATTTACCTAGTAATCATGCATTTTTTTGATGGGCTTAGATAATAATCTTTTTTTAAATTATTATAAGCAATTAGTAATTTTATAAACTAGTAATCATCAATTTTGTCAACCACCTTGGGCAATCGTCGGTTTTTTCAAATACCCTAAGCAATCGGCATTTTTTTTTCAAATACCCTAGGCAATCATAATTTTTTTTCAAATACCCTAGGTAATCATCAGTTTTTTCAAATAACCTAGACAATCATATTTTTCAAATACCCTAGACAATCAGCAATTATTTCAACCACCCCAGACAATAAGCTATCATTGACCACTGCAACTGATGATTCTCATGGATCATTGAGCCTGCAAGCTATAGCAAAAGCCTTAACAGCCCAAGTAACTAATTAGGCAATAGGAACTTGATCGAAGAGATGATTCAACATCTCATTGACGTACGAGGAATCTTCAAGGTTGATCCAAGCCCTGTGCCTTATTTTTATCGTTGTCCAGATCAGACGCCGTATCTCAGGCTCATCATTGATTAATCACGGTTCGGCGAATAGCTTGGAACAATATTGAATGGACGTTCAATGTTGGAGATATCAAGGCAGCGGTTCGATCCATCACGCTTGGTTTGATCATGGACCAGGTTGGCCCAATATTTGGCCTTTGAGAATGGACAGGATGTGGACAGGGCACTATACACTCGTGCGTGTTTATTGTACAAGTAAATATTGGTCCGTGTCACGGTGAATCTACGGGCGTCGAGTACAGTTCTGGTGAAGACAGAGAGGCGATCAGGGACGAAGGGACAAGAAGAGTAATGGAACGTGGAGACTGCATTGTCCCACTGACCGCAGAGAGCCAGTCATAATTGCATGCAATATTCGCTCGGGAAACACAAACAGAGAGAGGACTTGGTGGAAAAGGATGAAAATATGAGGTTTTGCATTATGATCTCGGTACGGAAAATCAACGGGGTATCCCTCGTAAATGTAAGGAGCCTTGAGGGATTGTATGAAACTGTTCTGAAGAGGAAAAAACTTTTATGAGGTATTTTCCAGAAGGGAATGTTTTATTTGAGGTTTTACTGAAAAGCTTTGAATATCTAGATGAAATCTAAAGCTTCGAAGATTTTGATAAAGTCTGGAGATTTGAACATCTGTACGAAGCCTAAAGCTTTGAATATGAACATAAAGCCTAAAGCTTTGTATATGAAGATAAAGCCTGGAGCTTTGGACATCCAGATGAAACTTAAAGCTTTGAACATCCAGATGAAAACTAAAGTTTTTGATATGAAGATGAAACCTAAAGCTTTGAACATCAAGATGAATCCTAAAGCTTCAAATATCTATAGCAAACCTAAAACTTTAAACATCCAGATGGAAACTAAAGCTTCGAAGATTCAGATAAAGCCTAAAGCTTTCAATATGAAGATGAAGTCTAGAGCTTTGAACATCCAGATGAAACTTGAAGCTTTGAACATCAAGATCAATCCTAAAGCTTTGATCATCGAGATGAATTCTACAGCTTCGGATATCAAGATGAAACCTAAAGCTTTGAACATCAAGATGAATCCTAAAGCTTAAAATATCTACATAAAACCTAAAACTACAAACATCCAGATGAAGTGTAAAGTTTCAAACAACCAGATGAAGCCTAAAATTGTTTGAGGCTTCAAACAACCAGATGGAGCCTAAAGCTGTTGGAGACTTCAAACAACCAAATGAAGCCTAAAGCTGTTTGAGACTTCAAACAACCAGACGAAGCCTAAAACTGTTGGAGGCTTCAAACAACCAGATGAAGCCTAAAACTGTTTGAGGCTTCATACAACCAGATGAAGCCTAAAACTGTTTGAGACTTCAAACAACCAAACGAAGCCTAAAACTGTTTGAGGTTTCAAACAACCAAATGAAGCCTAAAACTGTTTGAGGCTTCAAACAACCAAACGAAGCCTGAAACTGTTTGAGGCTTCAAACAACCAAATGAAGCCTAAAACTGTTTGAGGCCTAAAACAACCAGACGAAGCCTAAAACTGTTTGAGGCTTGAAACAACCAAATGAAGCCTAAAACTGTTTGAGGCTTGAAACAACCCAACGAAGCCTAAAGCTTCAAACAACCAGACGAAACTACAAGTGTCAAACATTCAAATGAAAGGAACGGTCAGGTTAAGCCAATTAGCTCGAAGAGGATTATGAGCTTTGATCATGCTTCGATGACCCTTCATCATACGTCATCAACGTATCATTTTGAAGCCTAGAACGTTGGGAGTACAGGTTTGACGTAGCAAACGCCTCGGCCTTGTTCCCTCGTCAAAGGGAAAGCCTCGTTTAATCGCAAGTAGGTATTCCCTCCATTCAATGTGTCCAAGCTTCGCTTGTCCGCACATTTAATTACGGCGTTACCTGTATATATATCAGGGCGTTAAATATATTGGATACTCGACGTGTACGAAATTGCTTTTGGCAACCGGTGGACCGAATAGCGAGCCTCACAATTAATAATCGAATTCCCGATAAAAACATATATCACACATATCCGAGACCTATTATTTTCGTATTACAAAATCGTGGGAGCTTCCGACCACCTCTGTGATCCGGCAAATTTATTACCGGTACGTCCCCAATGTGGAACGCACAGACTGCGGTTTCGCTTTTTTCGTTTTTTTGTTTTCTTTTTCTGTTTTTTGTTTTTTTTTTTTAATTCTCTTCCTTTCTTTATTAGCATTTTGTTCATTGGCGGTGTGGATCCTCCGGATTTGCATGATCCCTCGACAAAATGTACTTGCCGGAGTACATTCGCGGTGGTGAACGAACCCGCTGCTTTTTTCGACGACAGGAATTATTGTGATTACCTGGGAGATCGATTGACCCATTAGTCGATGGATATTTCAAAAAATCGCCAAAATTCGAGAAAATTTGATTAATTATACTTCATAATTAAATAATATAAATGAATAATTAATTAGATAATAATAATGATAGTTTCAGAATAATTATAATTTATTATTATTATTTTTATTATAGTAGTGCTTTTGAAATAATAGAAATTTATAATTACATTATAATAATCGTAATTCAAAATAATATATAATATTCTTATATACATATTTTTTTTACAAAATAATATAATAATTTGTAAAAATAATATATACAATAAATGACTAATCTAAGTGCTATGAAAAATATACGAGTAAGTATTAATAAATGGCGAATATTCAGTTATTTATAAATATCCATACATTTTAATATTAGATTCCTTATCAATTTTGTAAACTATGATTATTATTTTGATTTATATGTTATTTATTCATATTTTATTTCATATTAAATATTATACATTTTTATTAATATTGTATATTTATTTATAATAAATATAAATAAATTATGCAGTACATACTACCATAATTTATAGGGTTATAAACTATAAATAAAATTCATACTTTATATGAACTATAAACTATATTTATATATTTATATCATATATTTATATAAATATAAAATTATAAACTTTTATGTGATTAAAAATTTTTCGAACACTCACACAAACAAATGTGAGTGATTATATAATTTATATAATAACGTCACTAAATTCCTTAACGCAGAAACGATCGAGTAAATAGCTCATACATCGAGACTGATAATCGATGGTTCCCACAGAAGCCCAGACGGCAATTTGCGGAAACGGGGTTGTCGAGGAGGGCGAGGAGTGCGATTGTGGCTGGGAGGAAGACTGCAACGACCCTTGCTGCCATCCACAACGATTATATCACGCACCATTCGAGATACCCTGTCGTCTTACCGAAAACGCCGTATGCAGTCCCAGCCAGGTCAGTACACAATCTCTCAATCATTGTCGATAATTAATCGATCATTGTTAACCCCCCCCCCTCCCCGCACCCCCACTTCACTTCACCCCAATAACTCGACATCCCCATCTATAATTACGATATTCCAATGATATCGGCAAACTCCTCGCTCACCGCTGCTCACCGCGGCAATTATCTACATTCTGGATAACGCGATTGGAAATTAATCATATCCGAATATTCGCGGATTAAATTAACGCGAATAAAAGCAGACATTGAGCAGGGGTAGGGACGGTGATGTTAATGAGATTAGTAACGCACGGTCCATTGAATTATTAGTGGATGGATGTTGGAAAAAATTGCCAGAATTTTTGAAAATTTTTGGTATTTATGTTTTTTGAAAATTTTAGGTTTTTATGTTTTTTTGGGAATTTTAGGTATTTATGTTTTTTTTTGGGAATTTTAGGTATTTATGTTTTTTGAGAATTTTAGGTATTTGTGTTTTTTTGAGAATTTTCGATAATTATGATTTTTGAATATTTTAGGTGTCAGTAGAATAATTATGTAGGAATTGTTTTTGCATTTTTTAGAGACTGATTATTATTTTGGTATTTTATTTCGGATTTATTTTGGGGTTTTCATCTCGGAATTATTTTTGAATTTCATTTGGAATTTTCATTTTGGAATATATGAGATATTGAATATTTTGTAGCTTTCATGGAATAATAATTTTTTTGTCATTTCAATTTGGATTCTCATTGGAACTACATTACGAATGATTTTAGAATCTTTATTTTGGAATAATAATTAATTTATCATTTCAACTTGGCTTCTCGTTGGAACTAAATTTCGATTAATTTTGGAATTTTCATTTTATTCATAACAAACCCAAACAAACCCGAACAACAAAATATCACTTTATTTTATCAACAAACTTCGTATATCATGACTTACAAAATGACTTGCATTAATTATTTTGCAATTTCCACGAAACAATAATCATTTTATCAACTACAAATCCACGATTTCTCCATTTTGGAAGACCTCTATATCCCCGGTTCGATCCAGCAGTACCCAAAAAAAAAAAAAAAAAAAAAAAATTCATCGGGGGTAAAAGCGTAAAATCGACGAAAAAAAAAAATCATATTTGCAGCGTTCCATCATAGAAACCTTGAATAGCCGAGAAGAGCATACTATAGGTCATTGAGGTTGAAAAGAGTTCGTGTATCAGCGCTCTTTGAATTCACTCGACCGCGGAAAGTTGCGATTGGTTTTATTTGTTTGCCGAGGAGCTTTAAGGCCCCCGTTTTAATATTGAACGAGCCCTGGAGGGTTTTCGAGTCCTCGTCGAATCTCTGGCGAGGGATGATAAAACTAGCTGGTGTTGTCCACTTGACGTAGACGAGGAAAAGTTTCGTGTTTGTACGAGGCAATCAACGAAGGTAGATACGTTTCGTGAACACACACACACACAGTTTGTGACGTGGACACGTGCAAATAGCTTATTCCTCCATAGGTGTACAAGAAAGACCTGGTGGATCGTAGATCGCTGAGTTTAATTCCCCGTGTGACCAGTTTTACCCCCTCCACCCCTTAACCCACCCCCCACCCCTTTTCGTGAGCGTTAATCCTCCAGGGAATGGAGAACAATTAATCAAATGAATCGTGCCACCACTGGCGTTTGCTATCAGCGAAGAGGACAGGTGTCCTCAAAGCTGGACTATTGGCCAAAGAGGAAATGGGGTAGCTCGGGGGCTTGGAGGAAGCAAGGGGTAAAAAGAAGAAAAAAATAGAGAGGAATTTACTACTTAATTTTTTTCTGTTGGAATTCCTCTTTTTGGTTTTTTATTTTGGTTTCAGGATTTTTTTAATCTTTTTTTTTTTCTTTTTTTTTATGCCATTCTTTTTTACCCTTTTTTCATTTTTGTCTTTTTCTATCCATTGAGCTTGAGTAAAAAGGGGTAAAAAGAAGAAAAAAAAGAGAGAGGAATTTCTACTTTCTTTTTTTTCTGTTGGATTTCCTCTTTTTTATTTTTTATTTTGATTTCTTTTTTCTATCTTTTTTCTTTCTTTTTTTCTATCCCTCTCTTTTTTACCCTCTTTTCATTTTTGTCTTCTTCTATCCATTGAGCTTGAGTTATAGTCACTTAACTATTATTATTATTATTTTTATTATTGTTGTTTGGGTTATTTTGTGATATTATTATTTGTATTGTTTTTGTTATTATTGTTGTGATTGGTTTTGTTTTAGCTGTTTCTGGGTTTGTTTTAGCTGTTCTGTTTATTCTATTTTGTTGATTTTGTATTTTTTTATTTAACCCAAACAAATTCAAATAAATAGTGAATTACAAATAAAAAGATTAATAAATTGATGTATCTCTTCCTCTCTTTTCCTTGCTCCTTTTTTCTGTATCTAGCTCGATTAGATGTTGTGCTAAAACTGAATAATAATCCTCGAACATTGCTGCTTTTGAACATATTTGCAATTTTATGATTTGGTTATTTCACGTTACTTTTGTGACATTTTTTCGTTATTTTCGTGACATCATTATTTTGTTATCAATTTGATTAAACTTTGAATCTTCATTTTCTCAATATCTTTCCTATTATCTTAAATTGCCCATAAAAATTTCACTTCTTTTTTTACTACGTTTTAACTACTTTTACATAATAATTTTAAAACTATTTACATAATAGTTTAAAATAAAAAAAAAAATATTTTAAAAATATTGACATTCTTTTAAATATTTTAAAATATTTTAAAAATATTTACATTTTTTTAAATATTTTAAAATATTTAAAAAATATTTACATTCTTTTTAATATTTTAAAAATATTAACATTCTTTTTTAAACTACATTTACATAATAATTTTATTGAAAATCATTATCATCATTATGATATCTTTTTCTCTATCCCTTCGTTTCTCTGATCAAGAGATATTTGAGAAAGGACAAAACCACATCTCGAAGTTCCTTCGTGTATGCTCGAATTGGCCAATAGGGGTATAGATGACGCGAGAGAGGATGCGAGAGCTCGGTGAGCTTGCTCGGCTGAGATAAAACAATTAATCTTGCTACTTTGTAATTCGAACGGATATCCCCCGGGTGGCACTCTATATAACCGCTCTCAGTCCAGAACCGGGCTCGATCTCGTCCGCGTAGAATTGCCAAGATGGGACTTTGGAGAAGCATCGTCGACGACGGGCTGTCCTCCCAAAAGCGCACCAGCGAAAGTTCTCCGTTTCACCAAAGCTCGTATATCCTTACTAACCTC
The DNA here is from genome assembly GCA_030522765.1 of Ophioninae sp. B BG-2022a. Classification (NCBI taxonomy): domain Eukaryota; kingdom Metazoa; phylum Arthropoda; class Insecta; order Hymenoptera; family Ichneumonidae; species Ophioninae sp. B BG-2022a. The sequence goes on from JAPYZJ010004728.1 coordinate 9,141, forward strand.
TATGGTAATAAAGCAACGGACTTTGATTAATCGTTTGCTGGCTGACCATTCGGCCTTGTTCGTCGTCCGTATGTAACACCGTGGGAATCCTGCTAGTTGTCTTTTTCACCTGATTACTGGATCACCTCAAAAATTCGGTCGTCCAATGAGTTTTAGCAAAATGGTAAAAAGTTGGATTTTGTAGATCGTGATATACGAGGTTTGTTGATAAAATAAAGTGATTTGTTGTTTCGGGGGTGTTTGGGTTTGCTTGGGTTTGTTTTTATTGTTTGGGGGTGTTTGGGTTTGTTTTAATTGTTTGGAGGGTGTTTGGGTTTGTTTTTGTTCTTTGGGGGGGTGTTTGGGTTTGTTTGGGTTTATGTTTTTTATTTGGGGGGTGTTTGAGTTTGTTTGGGTTTTTTAGTGCTAGTTGTCTTTTTGAGCTGATCACTGGATCACCTCAAAAATTCGGTCGTCCAATGAGTTGTAGCAAAATGGTAAAAAGTTGGATTTTGTAGATCGTGATATACCAGGTTTGTTGATAAAATTAAGTGATTCGTTGTCTGGGTTTGTTTGGGTTTGTTTTTGTTGTTGGGAAAAATAAAATATAAATATAATACAAAAATACGTAAAATCGAAATATTGAAAACTGAATTTTTTTTTACTCATTGTTTCAACTTGAATTAAATGGTAATTCGTTCCAGCTAATTAGTGGTTCAATTAAAGTCACGTGGTAATTTTGAAGTTTTCATAATTTTGAGTTTTTGATGTAAAGTTGGACCGAAAATGAGGGGAGAGGGGAGTGGAAGAATGAAATTTAGCAGAGTCGATAATGACAGGACGAGAGACCAGTCTGGCATTTCCGGTCGTCCGGTGGTGTCCATTTTACATTTGGGCGAATCCTTTAGTCCCGAGAGCTCGGTGCATCAGGCTTATTACTCTCGAATTCGCAATCAATTTGCTTCCCGTCCCAGGGTCCATGCTGCACGTCCGGTTGCACCCTACGAACGGGGGACAAATGCAGGGACGATAATGGGTGCAGAGATCCGAGCTTCTGCAACGGTTTGGCACCCCAGTGTCCACCCTCCGTCAACAAACCCAACAAAACAATATGCAACGACGAGTTCGTGTGTTACATGGGGGTAAGTGATATTTTTTTTTTCTTTCATTCGATACGAATTTTTGTTTATCGAAATTTTCGTAAAGTTTTTGTATTTTTGTTACGTATTGTTTTTGTATTTTATCAATATTTTTTTGTATTCTATTTCATGTATTTTTATATTATTGACAATTATTTTTAAAACGAGGACATTTTTTTAAATAACATAATTAGAATTTTTTAATTCTTCTTAGTAATTTTTAGGCTATATAAAATTTCAATTGTTTTTCTTTTTTTTTTAAGTTTATATTTTCGAGCTTTAATCACGAAAGTATTGGGCAAGCTTCTATTTTATTAATTTTTTTTATTTTCTCTTATGTATTTTTTTGCATTTCTTTGATATTTTATTTTGTATTTTTATAATGTAATTTTTCCTATATGTACTTTTATTTTATTGATAATTATGTTCAAAACGAAGGCATTTTTGAAAACAGCAAAACGAAAATTCAAAATTCCTTTTAGTCATTTTTAGGCTATCTAAAACTTCAATTATTTTTTTTTCAGTTTCACTTTTTGAGCTTTAATGACGAAAATATTGGGCAAGCTTCTATTTTATTAATTTTTTTTTCATTTTATCTCATGTATTTTTTTGTATTTCTTTGATATTTTATTTCGTATTTTTATAATGTAATTTTTCCTATATTTACTTTCATTTTATTGATATGTTTTTCAAAACGAAGGCATTTTTAAAAACAGCAAAACGAGAATTCAAAATTCCTTTTAGTCATTTTTAGGCTACCTAAAACTTCAATTTTTTTTTCAGTTTCACTTTTTGAGCTTTAATGACGAAAATATTGGGCAAGCTTCGGTTAGCAAATGAGACGTCCAATATGAAATATGTGGCGATTTTTATTAGCTGTTTTTTCAATTAAGCATTCGAAATTTGCAATTTCATTTTGGGACATCGTTCACTACGGAATATCAGTGAGTTTTCCGAGGGAACATACCCTCCGGTGATATCATTAAAATAGCCGTGAATCATTAAAATCGAGCGATGAACCTCCTCTCTTCAACCCATATTGCCTGGCCAATTATTTTTTCATTAAAAATGAAGGAATGGTCTTGGCAAAGATATTACATGAGTCGTCGCGACCGAGCATCTAGGATACCTTCCGGAATCCAGATAACGGTCTATATAGAGACAGACATAAATTACGCGGTGTCAAGATTGAGAATACTCCAGGGTGAAAACGACGACTATATATCTACTTTGATTCGATCCTGAACTCAGCCATATTGCCATTAATGCATAACAGGCGTAAAATCTATCTCGAGTTTCATCGAAGATCGAACTAAACAAATGTTATTTTCTTCCAGTTTTTTTTCGGAAAAAATTCTTTATCGACGAAAATAACAATGAGAAAAAAAAAGAATGGAAAAAACCAAAAAAGACTTTCAGAAAATAGTAGCAAATAGTAAAAGCAAGGCTTTAAAAAAATTCTAAAAAAAAAACGATTTTTTTTGTAACAGTTTCTTCTTAAAAACATCTAAGTTACAAAAATAACAAAAAAAGAATGTCCAAGCAAAAAAACCTAAAAAAATCGAAAAAAAATTATTCAACCAAAACTAAAAAACATTTTATCAAACCAAGAGTAAAATAAAACAGAAACATATTTCGTAACTTCAATCCAAATATTTCCCTAAAAAAGCCTCAGTAAAAACATCTCAAAAAAAAATATTTTGCCTAAAATCATTTCAAACTTTTCCAAAACCCAAACGAACCAAGGCTAAAGTAAAATAAGCAAAATTTTCGTAACTTCGAGCTGAAAATTTCGCTAAAAATGGTTCGATCAAAAAAAAAAAAAACCCCGTGAAAAAAAATGGAGTATTTTGCATAGAGTCCTGGAAAGCCCGAAGAGGGGTGGTTGGGGTAGGCAGGAGCGGTGAATCGGGAGAGATAAGAAGCGTCATGCTGTTCACCACGAAACTCCATTGAATGGGGCGCATGCAGAGAGAACTCGATGAGGGGGAGGGGGGAGGGGGTTGCGACGAAGGGGGTTGAATCCGGGCATGTTGGAGTGCATTGGTCGATCGTCGCGCGACGAGCGCGGATGAAAGGGGATAACAAAAGTTTTCCGTGCATTTCCACCCCCCCCCCCCCCCCCCCCCCGACCCCCCCCCCCCCCCCCCCCCCCCCCCCCCGCCCCCCCCCCCCGCCCGTGAAACCAATGTACAACGCGAACGACGTCGACGAGATGGATGTTGCTTCGAGCCTGTACGAATCTGCCTCGGGCCAACCGTTTTACAGAGAAAATCATTCTCTCGAAAAGAACTTCGGCCTTTTGTACAAGGGCCCGAATCAAGCTTTTGTCAACTCGACCGTGCCAAAACGAGAATTTCGTTTTTTTTTTTCGTCGAAGCGGAGATTTTCATTTCTTCATGAAAAAAAAAGGGAAAAAATAAATATGGAGTGGAGTTGGAGGCCCAGTTGTTTAGTGGAGAAAAGGAGGGGGGGGGGTTGTAATTTACGAAAAAATAGAAAAAGGTTTTTATGTTGTTTAGATCGAGGGGGAAATTATTCAGGAATTATTAAGGAAATGAGATTGAACAATGGTTGGGGGAAAAGAAGGTTAAGGTGGGGGAAAAATAGAGATTTTTGGTTATTTATAAAAAGGGAAGAAAGTTGAGAAAAAAGATTTGAAAAATATTTTGAAACGATTAAGATCAAAGAAGAAGATGAAGAAGACTTGAGTGAAGAAAAAAATAGATTTTTAAGATATTTAGTAAAAGAAAGAAAAAATTGAGAAAAACCTTAAAGAGCAGAAGAATAAAAAGATTTTTAGTTAATTTACTTTTCCAGCCTCAACGTTACATTATTTATGTCATAAATAACCCTAATACCCTACATAAAAAAAAATAGATCTGCCCTTCTAAACAGATTTTTTATAAGAAATTAATGTTTATTTAATTTTAGAAAAAAGATACTCCAGTATTTTTTATTTTTAGCTACACTTTCGCATTATTAATATTGTTAATTTTGTTTTTCACATTGCTTTTACAATTCTCAGCTTTTAGAAAAGAAAAAAAAATTAATAATTTTAATAATTCGAGAGCGTAGCTAAAAATAAAATGTAGCCGAGTTTCGTTTTTCTAAAAACATTAATTAATTTTCTAAAAACATTCATTTCTTCAAAACGATCTGTTTCGAAGGGCAGATGTAATATTATTATTAATATTATTATTATAATAATAATTATTATTATTAAATCCACTCCCACTCCTTAATTAAAAAAAAAACGTTAGAGAAGAAAAAAGAGGATTAAAAAAGAAGCCAATATCGCAAAGAGCCGGTCAATCGGACAGACGGTAAATATGGGTCCATTTCAATTCATGAGAAACTTGGAAGGGCGATGTTGAGTTTGATGAGTCTTGGAATATAAATAATTCAAAAGCCTGGCGTCCAGGCACTTCGAAGCTTTACCATTCCCGTCGACTTTATTGGCGATCAATCGATCAACCGTTGCCGAGTTGATGAGGGCTAACAGACTGGGATCAATTATCAGCGAATGGTCGCTATTTCCGGTTGAATGGCGGAAGTTCGTGGAGCATCTGCGTTGCCATTCTCGCGATTGAACGTCGTACGTATCGGAGACTAATCGTGAAGGCGTACCAGCAATAATATCGACAGGATACCCATCAAGAGAGCTGCTCGTGTTCTCGTCCGTTCCGACAAGTTTCTCCCTTCCCCATTATTCATTTGACGGACGTTCAACCCAGCTTTCTTTCATTCAGAAAAGCAGCCTTGGATTTGTCATCCAGTCGGGTAATTTGGCATTTTGTAGGGCAAAAATTATGGCATTCGTTGTTTTAAAGTTTTTTCGTACGAAATTTTGAAAAATTTCGAGAATATCTTTGGGGTTTTATATAATTTGTGGTGAAGAGATTATTTTTGGAATTCTATGAAGTTTAAATGGAGATGGTAATTGTAATTGACGTAGAATGTCAATTAGTGGGGTCTTATGTCGATTATTGGGTTTTGATGTTAATTTTTGGGTTTTGATGTCAATTTTTGACTCTTGATGTCAATTATTAGGTTTTGATATCAATTATTGGGTTTTAATATTAATTATTGGGTTTTGATATCAATTATTGGGTTTTGATATCAATTATTGGCTTCGTATGTCAATTATTGACCTTTTGATGTCAATTATTGGGTTTTAATGCCAATTATTGGGTTTTCATATCAATTATTGGGTTTTGATATCAATTATTGGGTTTCCATGTCGATTATTGGGTTTTGACATTAATTTTTGGGTTTGACATTAATTTTTAGGTTTTGATGTTAATTGTTGGGTTTTGATGTCAATTTTTGACTCTTGATGTCAATTATTAACTTTTAATGCCAATTATTGGGTTTTAATATCAATTATTGGGTTTTAATATCAATTATTGCGTTTTGCTCTCAATTATTGAGTTTTAATGTCAATTATTGGCTTCTGATATCTATTATTAAGTTTTGATGTCAATTATTGGCTTTTGTTGTACATTATTCAGTTTCGATGTAAATTATTGGCTTCTGATGTCAATTTGTGGGTTCCGATGTGAATGATTGAATTTCGATGTTATTCACTGGTCAAATGTTAAATTAAAGGATTCTGATGTCAATTATTCACATCAATGATCGACTCCCTTACGAGACCTAACAATTTATTTTTAACTCGTTATTTTTAAGCATCGTTAATGACAGCAGTCAATATTCTCGATGAAGGTCGAAGAAACGAGAAAACCTCCAGCAATCGAATTCCATCTGCTCGGCGTCCAGGCTTAGCGATCCCTTCGATATATCTCTGAAAAGTTCCATCGGAAACGAGAGGTTTCATACAGTCTCCATGATCCTCTTCCGTCTTCTCCGAGTCCTCCTTCACACTTATCTGAACTCACTTTCGCAATCCTCATTGTGTGTACTTCATTTCTCGGCTCCCCTCATTTTTCTTCAACGTTTTTTTTTCTTCTTTTTTTTTCTTCGTACACTTTGAAGGTGTACGAAGGGAAATAAATTTAAAATCCGTAATAGAGGAGCATATACATCGTCCACAGGACCGAGAGAAAGACTCCGCGATATTCAAACCTCTCAGGAGAAATCTTCGCTTCCGTTTTCCAGGAATGCACAGGCAGCATTTGTCTGGCTTACGGTCTCGAGTCCTGTCAGTGCATCGCAGGACCCAACGATCCTCCGACCAAGAGCTGCGAGCTCTGCTGCAAATTGCCTGGGGAGGATCAGCCCTGCCTGTAAGCTCTGCCGTTTTCTCTTACATTTTTTCTACTTCTCTTTAGCCCTATCCACTCTCCCACTTTCTCGCTGCCTCGATTTCTTTTATTTTCTAGATTTTCTAGGTTTTCTAGAATTGTATATTTTGATTTTCTGAATTTCCTATGATTTTTTAGATTTTCTAGAATTGTAGAGATTTTCTATACTTTTGTATTTTTATTTTCTGACTTTCCTATGATTTTGGAGATTTTCGAGAATTTTAGAGATTTTCTAGACTTTTGTATTTTGATTTTCTGACTTTCCTAGGATTTTGGAGATTTTCTAGAATTTTATAGATTTTCTATAATTTTATAGATTCTCTAGAATTTTATATTTTGATTTTCTGACTTTCCTAGGATTTTGCAGATTTTCGATAATTTTATAGATTTTCTATAATTTTATAGATTCTCTAGACTTTTATATTTTGATTTTCTGACTTTCCTATGATTTTGGAGATTTTCTAGAATTTTATAGATTTTTTAGACTTTTATATTTTGATTTTCTGACTTTCCTAGGATTTTGGAGATTTTCTAGAATTTCATAGATTTTCTAGAATTTTATAGATTCTCTAGAATTTTATATTTTGATTTTCTGACTTTCCTAGGATTTTGCAGATTTTCTAGAATTTTATAGATTTTCTAGACTTTTATATTTTGATTTTCTGACTTTCCTAGGATTTTGTAGATTTTCGATAATTTTATAGATGTTCGATAATTTTATAGATTTTCTTTAATTTTATAGATTCTCTAGACTTTTCTATTTTGATTTTCTGACTTTCCTATGATTATCTCGATTTTATATAATTTTCTAGAATTTCTAGATTTTATATAACTTTCTAAATTTTGTTATCCTCGTACATTTTCATGGTAACTCTTTTATACACAATTCTTCCACTCAAGCATGTTTAGTTTATTATTTTTTCAATAGATTTTGTAAATTTCTATGTTCTGAATGATGTTCTAAAAAATTTAGAAAGTCATCTAGAAAATCTATATTTTTTATGATTTTCTAGGCTTTTTAGATTTTCCAGATTTTTTTCATTTTCTCGATTTTCCAGATTTTCTCGTGTTTGGGTTTGTTCAATATATTATATCTGATTTTCGTAATACATTATTTTTACACAATTTGTCCTTTATTTATCTAGGGCATAATAAACAACACAAATCAATCAATCTATCGATCTCTCTCTTTCTCTCTCTCTCTTCTCTCTCTCTTTATCTTCGCCACTGGAAAACACACCCCAGACGCATACTTTCCATTCTGATGGGAAGACTTCCAGCTGCATTAGCATACCGCCATGCTGTCGTCCAACGAGGTGGTGTACGACCAGAAAGAGGGAAAAGAAGCAGAGAGAGAGAGAGAAAAACAGAGAGAAAACGAGACACACATTTTCACTCTTTTTAACTCAGACGCGAAAACTGAAAATTACGTATCGTACTTAACACTCCAAATCCACGGATTCTAGACTTTTCCTGGTAAACTAAAAAAATATACCAGACTAGGGAAAAAAAGGTACTAGGTCGAAAAGCCAGTTGGGTTTTACATTCCATTTACTGTGGGTCATTCTAGATCCTCGTTCTCATGGAATTCACCGCCTTATGAAATACCGGATATGATGTCGAAGCCTGGAACTCCGTGTAACGAGTACAACGGCTATTGCGACGTTTTTCAACGCTGTCGCGAGGTAATTCGAAATTTCGTCATTTTTCTAAATTTCCATAAAACTGCCGAAAAGCAAATCATTTTTTTTTTTTAAGAAATCGTTGGGATTGGAAAGTTTGAATTTTAGGTCTGATTAAGAGAGAATCTTTCCAAGATTGTATTTTTTTTTTTTAGTTATAAATATTGCTAAACGACAAAGTTATTATTATTTAAACGAATTTCAAAGAACGAGCAAATTTCATCGAAATTTTCATGACGTAGGTTGATCCTAGCGGACCCTTAGCGACCTTGCGAAGACTGCTTCTGTCCGACATCAGCCTTGCCCAGATTCAGCGATGGATGATCGACCACTGGTACGCTGTGGTCTTCGCCATCCTCATGACTTTCATTTGCTTGGTAAGCTCTTCAAAAAATCATTATGTAGTAATAAGTTGAACCAGGGAGTCCTAGAATGGACTAGAATGGACTAGAGTGGCCTAGAGTGGAGTAGAATGGACTAGAGTGGACTAGAATGGACTAGAGTGGACTAGAGTGGACTAGAGTGGACTAGAGTGGACTAGAATGGACTAGAATGGACTATAGTGGACTAGAATGGACTAGAATGGACTAGAATGGACTAGAGTCGCCTAGAGTGGAGTAGAATGGACTAGAATGGACTACAGTGGACTAGAATGGACTAGAATGGACTAGAGTGGACTAGAATGGACTAGAGTTGACTAGAATGGACTAGAATGGACTGGAATGGACTAGAGTGGACTAGAATGGACTAGAGTCGACTAGAGTGGAGTAGAATGGACTAGAGTGGGCTAGAATGGACTAGAGTGGGCTAGAATGGACTAGAATGGACTAGAATGGACTAGAATAGACTAGGATGGACTAGAATGAACCGAAAATCAATCTTGGCCGACCAAACTCAAATTAGAACGAATCGAAGCTGAATCAGCGATGCCAGAACCGTCAGAAATAGCGCTCGAACGATAATCCCCCTTAAAGCTTCAATATACGACCCCAATGGTAATTTCACGTTGGATTAACACACGCGGAGTTTGCAGGTAATTGAGATTAAGTGGAACGAGGATTTCCTCAATGACACCTACATACGATGATACTTTTCCCTAAACCCCAGAATTCAGGCATTCTTTCTAGGAACATTACGAAATCCCTAGATAGTAAATTCGAGAAGTGCTCTTTTCGATTTCGTAGATCATTCCATTCACCTGCCCCAACCCCCTCGCTCCTTTCAACCACATCACTTTTCTTCCACATCCAACAGGACGTTGGGGAAAGATCTTGGCATTTTTCAGTCCTTTCGGGAAATCCCCACATTCGGTGGTTTCAACCGGGGAATCCGTTATGGAGATGGGGAGACCTATCTTCGTCGGGAGCTCCGTTTTCTTGGGATTTTCGAGTCCCAGGGGAGAATCTGCAGCACCTTCCATATTCTCGTTGGAAAATTACGTCGTTAACCTTCGCCCTCCATCCCCTCGGTTTTTCTCTTTTCCTCCCGATGGATAACTCGACGAAGAGCGAACGAGCCTCAACGCCCATCGAGGACAATCGTCCTGGGGTTTTCTTCGTTGGGGTGAGACTAGCCAGCTAGGGATTAATTGGACGACGCCTCGGTAAACGACAACGCGATTGCCTTCCAAGACGCTCATTCTCTATCTCCCTTCTCACACCGCCCAACCTAAATTCGAGTCCTACTCGTGTGTCTCTCCGACTCGTATATATCCGGTTGTATATTCACGTTAACGTAACCGCGCGTGGCTTTACGGAATCCCCTAATTCCTTTATGCATAAGTCAAGCAGAAACGCCTATGCGTGTACCATTTGCTCTTTCCAACCCTTGGAACCTTCGAACTTAATGCTGGGCAAATTTTCGTCACACCGCGAAACCTTCGTCTCCTACCATTTTTGTGCGCAAAGTCAAAATCGTAAGTCGCCAAGTTGGATTCCTCGAGCGAACCCAAACAAACCGGTGGAAACTTTCCAGTCATTGGTGAATTGGGTTAAAGATAATTACTTGATAGTAACTGTAGTACCTCCTGGTTATATCGCTGTAGGTTATCACTGTAAGTTAGTAGAAGTTACTAAGTATAGTAACTTCTAGTAACCTTTGTTTCTAGTCACGATGGTAATTTCTAGTAACCTCGATTTCTAGTTACGATGGTAGTTTCTAGTACTCTTCATTTGTAGTGAAGATGGTAAACTTCTAGTAACTTCCATTTCTAGTTGAAATGATAACTTCTAGTAACTTCCATTTCTAGTTGAAACGATAACTTCTAGTAACCTCTATTTCTGGTGACATTGGTAACTTCTAGTAATCTCTATTTCTAGGATTACGTCTAATTTTGAATATTATTATTCAAAATTATTGAATTGTCACGCTCACCAATGACCATCCAATGCTAGAGAAACCTCAGTCACCATTGACAATTCTACTTCTGGTAACTTCATAACTAAGGTGCACTAGAAGTTACTAGACCTAAGAATAACCTAGGATTGACATATATAACATATTTCGCAAATCGAACTCCCAAAATGGTCGAAACGTCATCAAACGTCTTCAACATTGCATTCGATTCAAATGTCCGAAACGTCATCAAACGTCTTCAACATTGCATTCGATTCAAATGTTCGAAACGTCATCAAACGTTTTCAACAATGAACCGGTTCAAATGTTCGAAACGTCATCAAACGTCTTCAACATTGCACCGGTTCAAATGTTCGAAACGTCATCAAACGTCTTCAACAATGAACCGGTTCAAATGTTCGAAACGTCATCAAACGTCTTCAACATTGCATTAGGTTTCGATGGAGATAGACCAGGTTTTAGCCTGAAAGTGGAATTCAACGGCGCACAGTAAAAAGACAACGAAGTTTGAACTTTCATAGAATTGACGTTCGAAAGCATCAAGCTGCCGACCAGTTCGTTAATGCAAAAGTACAGAAGCTTAAAATGGCAGCGATCGCAAAGACCTCTTAACCGCAGGACGTTTGAAACCTTTGAGGAATACGAAGGTACGAACTAAGTGGAAAAGCTCGTTACTGGTTGAACGATCGGCTGTCTTTGGCCTTTTCTCCGAGAAACCGAGTATTAATCAGCAAACGCGATTCGCCGTGTCTTTCAGTCTGATAAAGGGCTTATATAACCTCGAGGTAGGAATAATGGTCCAGAGGGACCTCGGAGACATCAGGATGGAAATAGACGCTGATAAGGGATCATGGCTTACCTTGAAGCCTTTCCTCTAAAGATCTCGTCACGTTCTCCCATCCTCGTAACAATCTCGAAACCAGCTTGTCGTCTTTCAATCCTAATTAACCATCTTTCCTCGTGTGATTAAAATGACCTTCAAAAACTTCGTTGAATCGTTCAGTTTTTTCCATCGATTTGTAATTGTTAGCTGGAAGTTTAAAAATTGAAAAATAAATAATGAAATTTTCTTTTGGTGCTAAAAGACAACCCAATGTTTGGGTTGATGACGATTTGGTTTATCCAATTTTTTCGTTTCATCACCTTTTGGATTTTTAACCTCTTTTTTCAACGCAATTCTGAACAAAAGGAAATAGGATTAATCTCTGGTGACGATTTGAAGGGTTTACGAAAATTGTGGAAAGTCGAGCTGTTGCTGGAATCTTAAAAAATCTTAGGTTAGGAAAGAGTCGAATAAAAAACGAAAATGACCACAGAAGGTTGATGAATTTTTAGAAAATTCAGCATTGTTTCAGATTATCTGGAAATTTGAGGAAAATTTTTAAAAAATACGTAACTTACAAAAAAATCACAATAACCAATTTCTCCCTAAAACCACCTCTAACTATCACTCAATTTTATCAATTATTACAAATACTGTATACAATTATTACAAATACAACGTATTCAATTTGATTAATTTTTACGAATGCTCCTTCAAAAATCAAAATAAAAAATCCCAACCTTAAAAAAAGATGCAAAAACACACAAATCACCCCCTAAATTGATAACAGTTTGCTCAATTCAATCAATTTGTACAAATACTTCTTTACAAATCAAAGTACAAAAACCTAACTTCCAAAAAAAAAACAAAAACAAATATCTCCCTAAAATCCATAATAAATCGTTCAATTTCATCAATCTTTCCAAATACAATTTCGAAGTATTTTTGTACTTCTGAAGTACTATTTTTTGGAAATACTGCTTCACAAATCAAAGTAAAAAAACTTAACCTCCAAAAAAGAAAAAAAAACGAAACCTACCCCAAATCGTGAAGGTAATAGAATCCAATCAGTGGGAATCTGTTATCGTGCGTGACGATTATTCTTGTCGACCCTTTTCAGGCAATAACGGCTCGTTTCTTGGGTAAACGAGTGGAGGTCCGTTCGAAGGAAGGTTTCGCAATGGGTGATCATCAATCGACGACCGTTTATCCTTGTTACCCGAGCGGTATAGTTACCGATCGTGATCCGAAAATCGGAAAGATCGCGAGATTCAAGAGACGAATAGTCGAGACTATGAAGACATTGGCATCACCGAGGAAAACGAAGGATCCTTCGTCGTCGTTCTTCTCGTCAGGAAACTCGAGAATTTCGAAAATTCTGTGTTTCTTAGGGGAGGAAGAAAAGGATCGTCCGGTTGAAGTGATGGAAGTGTCAAACCCTGATGGATCGTCGATTCGCCATCCGGTCGATCGTCGATCACAACCGGAAGTGGCTTGGAATCGATCAACCAACGATAAAACGATCGAAAACGATTTCAACGTAGCTGATAACGAAAAAAAAGGAAAAATCACCGAAACCGGAAATGATTCACCTTTTCTCAAATTCGTCGAGAGAATATATCGAAAAAAAAATTTCCGAGTGAGAAAAAAGCCCTCGAAGAAAAACGTTGGAAAACACAATTGGGAAATTAGCGATAAAACGAAAATTGATAGACTCTGCGGTTCTTCGTTTCATGACAATTCCGTCGTTTCTGATGAATTCCGGGCCAATCAGAACGAACCCCTCGTTTCACCATGCACACCTGATCAGAGCCCTTTGATCGTTTCCACCAAATCAGTGAACTCTGACCTTGACGTGCTCTTGAACGAAAGTTAGTGACGCCTTTTTTTTTTCTTCAACTGTACAAAAATTTCACTTCTTTTTTATTTTTTTTGAAATCTCATCCATTTATTTCAGTCCTTCTCAATCCTATTCGATGACGTCATCCACCTTTCTGTTCTTTTTTTCTGTGTCAGTAAAAAGAAAAAAAACGTTTTTCAGCTTTGTTCCACTGACCCAAACCTAAGTTTAATTTAATTCACTTTTTATTTATTTTTTTTGAAATCCTTCGTTCACCAATTCGTCATCCACCATTTTTCCTCTCTTTTTTTATTAAAGTGATGCAATTAATTTTTTATCTCTCTTTTCTGAATCATTAAAAAACCATTGAAAAAAAAAAAACTTTTTTTTCGTTTCGATCTTCTAACCCAAACATCAACGATCCCTCAAAATACCATTTTTCTGTGACGTCATTCATCATTTTTTTCGTTCACTTTTTTAAACGATGGAAAAACAATTTTAAAAAAACCTTTTTTTCCGTTTCGATCTTCTAACCCAAATATCGACGATCCATCAAAATTCCATTTTTCTGTGACGTCATTGATCTTTCTTTTTTTTTCTTTTTTTATGTGCCAGTGAAAAAAAAGTCAAAGAAACGCGAAAACCGTTCGAAAGTGGTAGCGAATAAACTTGATCTGTAAATAATGTAAATCGAATTCGCGATTCGTCGATCTTGCGAGACGATTTTTGTAATTAATTTTTGTATTTATTTATTTATTTGTTCTTTTTGGTGTTCTGATCCTCAACGAAGGAGGAAAACTTTTTGGACACTCGAATAAAAGACGAGGAACGGGTTCCTCGATCCTGGGTCCTTTGTAGCCAATCTTTTTACATAGAGGTGGACCAAACGATAATGTAAACACTTCGATATTGTATAATGGAAAAAAAAAGAACGAAGAAAAAAAAAACAAGAAAAACACAAGTACGAAAATATTACGTGTATAAAGTCAACGGTTAATGGAGAATCGATAATAAAATTGTGCACCGTTCTTTCGTGAGGAAAAAAAGAAAGAAAATTTCTATTCTCCGCATTAAACGGTACGTACTTTGTGAATATTTTCGAAATTGCAATAAACGATAAGGTCTCACCCTGAATCCTTTGACTAATTTCACTACCACCTTAAGAGTCAAACATAAAATAGAAAATCGTTTTTTCCTGAACTGGGAAAAGTAAAAATCCTGACCTACAAATAAGAATTCGACACATCGAAAAAAACGTAAAAATCCTAACGTACAAAAATATAAAAATCCTAACCTACAAAAAAAAAAGTACGAAAAATATAAAAATCGTGACCTACAAAAAAAACTACGAAAAATATAAAAATCGTGACCTACAAAAAAAATTACAAAAAATATAAAAATCCTAACCCACAAAAAAAACTACAAAAAATATAAAAATCCTAACCTACAAAAAAAACTACAAAAAAAAATAAAAATCCTAACCTACAAAAAAAAACTACGAAAAATATAAAAATGCTAACCTACAAACCCAAAAAAAGGGTTTTCACCTTTTTGAGGTTAGGATTTTGAAACCCTGACCTACAAAAAAAATCCTAACCTCAAAAAGGTAAAAACCCTTTGTTTGGGTTTGTAGGTTAGGATTTTTATATTTTTTGTAGTTTTTTTTTGTAGGTTAGGATTTTTATATTTTTTGTAGTTTTTTTTTGTAGGTCAGAGTTTTTAAATCCTAACCTCAAAAAGGTAAAAACCCTTTGTTTGGGTTTGTAGGTTAGGATTTTTATATTGTTTGTAGTTTCTTTTTGTTTTACGATTTTTTTGTACAAAAAAAAATCCTAACCTCAAGTAAAAACCCTAACCTACAAAAAAGCCGTCTAGATTTCCAAATGAAATATTTTTTTGAGCATTCAACATTTCAAAATGAGACTCGTGAAAATTACTGAGGAGTTTTTGGATTCCAACGTTACAAAAATGAAAACCCGAACCTACAAAAAAAAGAAGAAAATCAAATTAGAAAATATCAAGGTCATCCTGACCAATCAGAAGGACATGGGGAAAAAAAGAAAGCTTTTGATGACGCGTTGCTACGTTGAAATCGGGTGAAATAGGTCATTCGTATCGAGGGTTAGTTTCCGGCGGAAGGGCACGCATCCCCGCTGCTAATGGGGCTCTTCGAATCGTGATTAGAGTTGTAACACCCCATTATCGTGATAAACTATCCGTGATAACATCCCCCGTCACCCTTACTAAATTCCGCCCTTATCGCTGACGTCATATTCCCCCACCCGCGTATGCACATTATCGGTAATCAATGTTTGCTAATATCGCGTCATTTAGCGCCCTTTATTTCGCCCTTAAAAAATGCCGTTCAATCGCGAGTCTCGAAAAATCTTTTTTTTTCGCGGCGATTCAACTTCAACTTTGGTACAAAATTTGTTTCGTAAATTCTTTAAAAATTATACGAAAGTGAAATTAATTTACACGATCAATTTCCCAATTGGAGTCAACTTCCGGTTTCATATTCTTGAAAAAAATTAACGTTTTTTTTCGTGTTGGAAAAGTTTGGGGAAAAAATGATAAAATTAATGCAAAAATCTTTTTTCGTTCAAATTTTATTCATTTACGGAGATTATTGATAACCCGCGTAAGTACTCAAATTTTTTATTGATTTTTAATTATTTCTTTATGAAATTAAATTTTATCGAAAAATCTAAGTTTCAAAAATTGAAGGTGGGTAAAATAAAAAAGCCTTATTTTTTTGGAACAGACAATCATATTTATTTAATAAATACTCTCAGAACTTGAACATTATTTATTTGTATATATTGTACTAAGCGTGGAATATGTAACATTTCAACGTAACCCTTAAAATTCCGCAATATTCGATGACATTCCACCGCTCCCTGGCACTCGAAAATATACGTTTTTTGCATACTCAACGTTTCTTTCAACAACCAGTGTGAACAACCTTTGCAAATATATGAATTCCCAAAAAAAAAAAAAAAAAAAAAAAAAAAAAAAAAAAAAAGAAAAACAAAAAAAAAAAAAAAAAAAAAAAAAAAAAAAAAAAAAAAAAAAAAAAAAAAAAAAAAAAAAAAAAAAAAAAAAAAAAAAAAAAAAAAAAAAAA
>JAPYZJ010004729.1:0-37344 GCA_030522765.1 Ophioninae sp. B BG-2022a
GAAAAATCGCAAAAAAAGAAGCAAAGGGGTATGTATGGAAAAATTGGCAAAAATCGATGGTCCAACTTTGAAATTCTGCCAAAAATCGAAAAATCATCGGATTCCAATTACTAAAAAAGCATTTTGAAGAAAAAATCATAACGAAGAGATTGAGCACAAACTGGAATCCCAAATCCTGAAGGAAAAAAAGTTATCGATGATTTAGTAAAAAAACGTATTTTCCCAAAAAAATAAAAAAAAAATTTGGATTTTTAATATTTTTTTAATTAGTATATTTCAATGTAATTTTGTCCCCTGAGTATGAATCTACCATTAATTTCCCCCAAAACCCAAAATTTCTATAAAAAAATCGTAAAAAACTTCTAAAAACTCGATTTTCTTTGCTGTGTATTCGCCAAAAATTCGATGATATTCGTTATCAGCTGAAAGATTTTCGATTGGATAAACCTTCGTAAAAAGTTGCCGTAAAAAAAATTCCGGATGATCCCTGGAATCTAGAAAAGTGTCGATATCCAAGTTCTATAGACATACCAGATTCAAAGTATCTCTTTCCCATATGTTTGCACGTGCAAATGTGTGTATGTATTCTAATCTTCTCGGGGTATTTTTTCTTCTCCGTTGTCGGTCTCAATCAGAGTGTACACTCGCCTCTCTCGTCCGTGCTGTCTTTCGGCATCACCTCTGTCGGTCGATCTTCGTAAAGTACCGGATTACGACGGGGCTGAATTCTATTACGTTGGTACGTTGAGCAACCCGGAACCGGTAAACGGAAGCTTTCAAGGTATTATTAAATGCGCAAGGGGGACGAGCGTGAAGAGGGTGGCGGTGCTTTTCAAAGGTTCGACAGCGGAACCTTTGTATAAATGGAATTCGATACCGGTGTGCCTGTCTATAGATCGAACTATCGCTATCTCGTGAATCTTTCTGCAAACGGAATTTGGAATCGAGTCGTATGCTCGTATCCTCCTTTCGTCATCCCGGATTCTCATTAAAATCGCGCCCTCTCGGTAGCTCCAAATAAAAAAAAAAAACCGCCTCCTTTGTTTCGTTTTTTTTTGTCGTCCATTGGTGGAAGGATCGTAGGCAAAAATACGTCATAGACACTTTTAAGCTTTATACCCGTAGTCGGGCGTATCGTATTACAGTGATGAATTCGTTCGTCCGTCTAGCAATTTGTAACGAGAGCTTTTTCCGTAACAATCCCCGTGCTCATACTCGCTGAATCGTAGCGGGATGACACCCAAATTGGCGTGTGCAATCGATACATCGCTCGTGACGAAATCAAATTGGTGGCTAGAACCTCCACGCTCCACGGTGACTATTCAATTTCAAAAAACAGCCAATGATTATTCAAAGAGATTTTTTGCCAAAATTTTCACGAAAAACTGAATTCTCTGATTTTCTATGGATGCTGCTATTTGGATCAGCAGGAACAATTCTTCTCGTAACGCATTTTCGAGAGACTTGCATTTTTGGGGATTATTGACCCAATGTATGAGAAACACAGAGCTGTGTCTCAAGCTGCGATACACGAAGAAAAAACAATTAATTAATTGAAAAATTGATAACTGGTTGATTATCCACTCGTACTGGAATAATATCCTGGAATATAATCTACGAAAACGAAATTGCAGTAATCTGCACCTGGACCTGTGGACCTGTTGAAAGAGGATTAGACACGTGGATAAGACGTTTCAGGATACGTTTTATAAAGACGAACGAGGTGTAAAGAATTTACGAAATTCTCTCATTGAGGTCTGTGTAGACTTCCTGAGATACGGAGCTTCGAAGACCCTTCGCGATCGCACAGGATACAGCATACAACTATCAACTATACAAGCAACCTTACTTCCTGTACCCTAGGTAGAACATCCTATCGTCTTTTCTCATCTCTCGTTTTCGTTCGGTCTCACCTCAGTTTTCTCTACATACGCGTGTGTTTGCGCGTGTGGAGAGAAAACGCGAGAGATTGGATGCTCTAGGGAGCTTTAGTGGTTGGCAGCATTCAATATTCCGTAACTTTGCCAATTTATCGATGGATGTGGCTCCCGTTGCCTTCCTCTATTTCGCCTCGGCAACTTCTATCTGCTCGGGAGGCCAGAGCCTCCTAACCGTCACACCGCGTTTTCAGGTATACGTACGTGAAAACGAACACACTATTTCTCGATCTCTTCGTACAGAGACGTACAAGGGGAGAGCCCGAAACCTCTTTTAAACCACCTCTGCCTACCCTCCATGTTTTACCTCCTTCTCGTTCTACGTGGTAACCTATTCTGAATTCCAGAAAGAATCTGTAGTGGCTCATATATGTTCCGAAGTTTCCGGCTGCCTCTGGAGACTGTGCAGACTGTGCTGGTGATTCCGCATCTCTGTGTACGTGTAAGTGTGTGTTCTAGCTTGTTCTCTTCGAGCTCTATCGCCTACCGATGTACTCAACCTGCCACAAAATCTTCTTTCTTTTCATACATCGTTCACATTCATGCCTTCTTCTATTGGGATCCTGCAAAGGAAATTTTTTTACGTCTATCACATTATCGTAAGGTAAAAACGTTTTTCCAGAGGATGAATATTTATGCGAATCAACCAATTCTCGATGATAACTTCTTAACTTTTGCTCAGGGCAATTTTTAGCCTTGATCTAGGCTAAAGAAACAACGGAATATTTGGTAGTTGTACTCTGGCATTTTTCGATTCAACCTAGGGTGAGAAAAATATAACAGGAGAAAATAAGGAAAAGTGATTCGAAGAGAAGTACCACCGTTCAACGGGAATTCGGTTTTTCAATTTCCGGCTGACTGTCGTTCGCAGGAATCGAATTCCCTTATCGGCGTCCAGGTGGAATTTACACATCCGCAGCCTAGATTGGAATGACGATGAAAATAAAAAAAAAAAAAAGGCGACGAAACTAGTTTCTTAATTGTCGCAAGGTTCGCAATCAACGTTGTTCACGAATAGATTGGTAAAAGCGCCTTTCAATGAGATTTTTGTGACGCGTGAAGCGACACAAAATTTTATAACTTCGATGGGAGAGTGTTTGGACTTGTACAGACTGTAGGGGATCATCCCGATTTAGTTGGGTACGCGATTTTCAAAATGGAGGTTTACGGACCGTTGGAGCACTATCGGCTATTGACACAGCCAATGGCCAAGGAAGTCTGGCACGTTCGCGGAAAAGCCAGGACCAAACAGGATTAAGGATTCTGGTGTAAACTCTGAGAGCAAGCGGACCACGGTATTCATCGCAATATGTTTGTACGGTGTGTATGGGTCGATGTGTTTTGGTGAGAGCGTGTTGGGATAAGCGATTGGAAAATCTATCGCCATAGCCTCTACCGAGTTTCCAAAGGTTATAAATGTTATCACTCGATTGATTTCAGATAAGTCGCGGACAAATCCTTCTACTCTTGTTCCACGTTCCTGGTTTTTCCAATTCATTCCATTAACCGTTTTTTTTGTAACACGAGTTCAAGGTTCTTTTCTCCTTTTCAATGTTCCATGTTTTTATTGTTGATGGATGATGATAACAACCGACTAGAAAGAGTCGAAGTACTCTTCCACGAAGAATTTACGACTTCCTCCTCTGATGAATTTTTTATATCGATATCTTGAATTAATAAAACGATTCTTGAAGCACTCAATCAATGGACCAATGAATTTAAATTAGCCCAACTTACGTCGTAGAATGACGACCTTGTACACCCTGAAGAGAACTTGAGGCAGGGCAGACCGTGCCAAGAATACAGCAACGGTCGTGAACGAATTCTGAGGAAGAAAATCCAACCACGGGAAAAACACGAAGCTACGAGATATGGGAGACAATAACGTTCAGCGATATTGGCTTATCCACCAGACCGCAACTATTACCAAAGTCATCAATGATACAACTGTTTTATCGCTTATTATTACGAGAACGAATCCAAGTTCGGACAGCAAAGCTCTAGATTGAAAGCACTGATCAGTGAGACGTTGAAACGCTGGTAATACGAACGAGAAGAAACAAAAACGAAAAAAATAATACACCGGATTTATCTTACGAGAATTCTTGTGACAAGTCGAAAACGAGCAGTGACTGCAAAACAGGAATGTTCATAGTAAACCCAGTCTTTTGGATTCGCCTTGCAATAATTACTTTCAAAACGGTTATACGAAACGTTTGATAAAAAAAAATCGACGTTTCGCTTTCCATGATTTCATATTTTTTTCCCACATTGAAAAGAAAATCGAGAAACGATTCCTTCGCCAAAGGGCAGTCAAACTTTTTCAATTTTCTTAAACATTACCGATTTTCCACCAGTTTTCATCCTCGAGGCTTTTTCGTCCTATACGATGGTAGAATCGAACAAATTCTCTGATGATTCACACATGCCCAGGTGTCTAGACGAAGTAATCGAATTTCAAGGATACGCAGGGCCATGAATATATTTCGGCAGTTGAAATCTTGGCCCTCAGGTGTCGAGGAGCCACCCCCTGGGGAAACTCCTGCCGAGTCGAATGACGGAACAGCCAGGAATTCTTGTACGAGTGAGATGGCTAACTGGAAGATATTCACCGAAAGAGAGAGAACGAAGAAAATAGAGATAGGGTGAGAAAGCGGAAAGAACGCGAGTTCGCGCTGGAACGAAGTTTGCGCAAGTGTGCGCAGCAACGATTGCTTCATGAATATGTAGGGTTTACGTTCCTGTACACTTGCCATCAATCCTATCGGGGCAGACCCTCCAAACAGACGTTTCCCTCGGCTCGCCACACGGGATAAATATATTTTGCGGGCTTTGTCGATGTGAAAATGCCCAACGAGTAAGTGAATCTCCGGTATGTGGAAAGAGGCGTACCGGTGTTTGGGTTTGGATATGTGAGAGAACGGAAACTTGATACGCGTAGCTTTGGGAGACTCGATACGACGTTGCGCCGCTTCCGAAATATCCAAGCCCGTTATCAAACGTATATTCATACCTACCGGCTGAACCTGATGGATGGGCTATTGGGATTCGACTCCGGCGATGCTCCGAATTAAGCAGCTTGCGCATCGCCATTACTCGGAGCGGTGACTGCTAGCCTGCGCAGTTACCAGTCAGCTAAACGGATCCATTGGGGACAAACAGGCAAAGCTGGAAGTTGGAAAAATAGTTATTCTCTTTCTTGGCCCTTCTTCCACTCTGCATTGCCGAAACAGTGTCCTGGAAGAACGCAGCTTATCACTTTGGATCAGATAGATATATATCCGGACGAGAAGTTCACTCCGGAAGCCGAATGCGCGATAGCCGTTTACTCCAGTAATAATGAGTGATTGTCCAGGTTCCTCCCGTTGGATTCTGAACTCTAATCCAAGCATTCGCTCGTTTCCCATTTCCGGTACAATGCTCATCGTTGCCGTGATCATCGCTACTATTGCTACCAACCACTCTATCGTGGACAATGCAGTTTCTACTTGGAGTTATCGTTGCTACGTGGGTTAGTTTCGCCACGGGTGTTGTATAAGCCGCGGCCGTTGCGATAGGCAAATCAACGAGAAAGGATAATCTTCGTACACATGCATATTGCTGATAAACAGAATGTCGTATAACTCCGGGTAGTCACGGAAGCTGCTCTCTTTGGATGGGAATCGAGCGATTGTGAACAATCATTGATTATTAGGGTGGACTATTCGGAAGTGAACAATTTCGAGTGAGTGTCGTTAAAGTCGTGGACGAATGCTGATGAAGAGAGAAAAGCGTTGAAACGCCGCAAGCAACGGAGGAAAGCATAGAATCTTAGCGCGAAATGCAAAGAGGCAAGAAGAGACGAAAGTGGATGGAGAGCCTAACGGATGGGAATTTCTACTCGGGATGGAACAACGAAGGAAAATGGGAAACGCAACGAGGAAAAGGAAACGGTAGGGTAGTTGGTAACAATTTGCCGGTAATATGCGTCTGGATGATGCCAAAGTTAGCCCAGGATGGGGCCAATAACTGCCAACAATTACTATACATCTCCGGCTATTTCGCTATCTCTGGATACCCCCTAGCTTGACGCATCAAGCGATGTACTTTCCACTGGAAGTCTGTTCCGATACAGTCCCAAGCCGAGAGTAGGTCTTACTTGGTAATTGTTCATGACGATAATGCCTGGATGAAATGGGAATGTGGGGTATTAAGAGGGAGCAGGAAAACAATTGAGACGATTTTCAGTTTGGCTCCTGATTTCGTCTAGAAATCTCGTTGTACATCCAAACTACGACTTTTGTCATTCGTAGGGTAATAGAAAGTGGCGGACCATTATTGGCTAGGGGATTGGAGTAAGTTGAGCTCTCGCACAAAAATTACAATACATCCAATAGGGTGCTTCTTATTTTTCGACTTTTGAAAAGTAACTGCGTCAACCCGCCATTCGCTTCTGTCATCCAAAAAACGAGCTCATTATTTTTATTTTATTTACCGAGCATCAAACTTTTCATATTTTCTTTGGGTTTGTTTGGGTTTGTTTCTTCTAGAGCAAGTCTGCACCAATGTGGTATAAGTTTTTCATTGCTTAAAAAAATGCCACGTGACGAATTGTAGAATCTATTTTTTCGTTTTGGAATGATCTTTTTTTCCCGTTCATACTCATTCTCTCTCCAACAAAGAAGCGTGTGTAAAGCTGCCGCAAAAGTGGTGAGCTTAATACCAAGAGTTTACGTAAATGATTGTGCACGCCGTGTAAATTTAGTGCGGCAATTTTTCGAGAGATTCGTCTTTCCGACGAACTATAACACCATTGGCTATGGAACTTTCCCCCTTCTTCTTCCTCTCGCTCTCTCTCTCTCTCTCTCTCTCTCTCTCTTTCTCTCGACTTCTTCTCTTCTCTATCCGGCGTTTCTCCATCACTCGGGAAACTCGCCCATCCATGTTCCATCTTCTCGCACATGGACACGGAATACACACACGGTTGCACACAAATCGCGGCAGCACCTTCGGAAGCGCGACGACGGGATTGCGGGGGATGTGAGTAAATGATTTCGCGAAGTAAATTGGAAGGCTCTCCGGGGATAAAATATATATTCAGTCTAGCGCATACGATCTTCCGAGATTGCTCGAGCCAACGTTCGAAGGCTGCTCAGAAATCTGTACAGTTTGGCCTTCGTTCTTATCAGGCACGTCAAGAATTAATATTTCGTAGGTCGATGTCAATTTTATGCTCTTTAATGATAATCGACCTTTATCGCATTATTTTTGTTCATAATTCATTTTTATCAGGATTAAGTTATCATTGATTAAAAAGTCGATTAATCGAGGACAGAAATATTTTTTTTCGAAAATAATCGATCAATTTAATTATTCGAATAATTCAGTTTCAAATCTTATTTATTTCGTTCTGAAATAACCGTCAATGATTCAATGGATCAAAAGTTAATAATAAAAATGGCACGTTGATTCTTCCATGAAAAAATCGCAAAAATCGAGATTATTCGATCAGGAGTCTGATTTCGGCCATGAGGACTGAACCGTTATTTTTTTTTTGTTCGTGAATTCTCGAGCGGATTATCCATTCCGTTTTGTATAGGGTGGCCCGCACTTTTAAGCCGTCTACGCCCTGTGAAATTTTCGCGTGTATTACCGGCATCCTCAATTATTCTGGGCATTCAATGACCGCGAGCCCCGTCGGAACAACCAGCGACGTTCACGGTTGCAAATTTGCCACGCTCGAGGATTTCGGGAGGATTAAACAAAAGGGTTCAGGAACAAAGTTTATCACAGTGCTTGTTAACGGTTCAACTAAGCAGTAAAATTTAATCTCGCGTGTAACAAAAATCGAGTTCACACCTTTCGGTCGGAAATATAAACACTTTTTTTTTTGTCACAACCGTCATTAAATCCGATTAAAAAATTATTCCATCCTTTTACCTTTTTGTGTTAAAACCGACTGGGAGGCAAAAGGAAACATTTTTATATCAAGTTATTCTCGCTGAGCCGATTAAGGGCGTTCAATTTTTGTCATTTACAAGCCCTCTAAGTCTCCTTTTTTAGTGTCTCCGATCAAGGGGATAGCAAGGAACGAGAGCCTATCGTGCGAGTGTCCGGTGCTGATAGGAGAAGTCCTCTCAACCCTGCGACACTTTATTTTCGTTCCCTTATTTTTCACTTTCCCTCCCTCCCTCTCTATCTTTTCCTCGTGAATATTTTTTTTTTCACCAAGATTTTATTATTTTATTTTATTTTATTTTTTATTATTTTTTTTATTATTTTATTTAAAAGATTTTATTATTCGATTATTTGATTCCAGACCCAATTGAATTAATTCGAAAAATCAATTCTGAAATACAATTTTCAATTTCCAATTGCCAACTTAAAATAATACGATCACAAAATGAAAACTACCATCGAATATCGATATTGCAATCGTAGAAAAAAAAATGTAGTAACTCTACGGTGGAATAAGGACGTGTATATACGTCGACCGCAAATTTCGGGAATTTTTTGGGAAATGCCTCTGGTCGGCTTCGTTCGCAGAGCTTCCCATTATATCACGTGCACGAAGGCATCGGTTAGGCTTTCACGTAGATTCCTATTGAGTCGCGTTATATATATCGTCGATTCAATTTATATATGAGTATGCACACTACAGAAACCTGGCATTGTTAAAAAAAAAAAATCGTTGAGAGCATCGAACGTGTGAGGCTTGTTTTCCGTTTCTGCACCGAAACACACACGTGCACACCCCGCATATTCGAAGGGTCCGGTGGTGTAGCATACCGCATCGGGCTTATAGATATTTTACGTGGGCAAAAGCTCCATATATGTGCCGAACACGTTTGTCCAATCCATAGGACTCGTTCGACTATACGAGTGTGGAAAATGATTCATGCACCGACGCTTGCAAAAAGCGCATTGCCTACGTTCAATAGGATACTTTACAGATATCCATAAAAATATGGGCTGTTCTACGTTCAGACAAATTTCTCGAAGTAAAAAGACGTTTTTTTTTTTGACAGTCGATATTCTTTTTCGATGCAAATATCCAAATAATTTCCTAGTCCTGAATTAACCAGGCAACAAATTTTTTAAATCTATTTTATTTATCTAGTTAATTATCATAAGTATTTTTTATGATTCGTAATAACGAAAATTAATAGAAAAATGATAAGGATAATATTATTAAATATATCGAAAAATCAGAAGCGACGATTTGGAAAAAATTGTTAAAGCTGGAATAAAAAATATTTGTTGGTTGAGACACGCAATTGCCTGTAGAAGTTGAATTTTGGAAGCTGAAATCTATCGGTCTTTCATGTGGCTCCCTCGTGTTTCCGACTTTCGTCCCTGCGCTTCGATGCTTCTACATATATGCATTTCTCTCCCCTTCATTGTTCCGCCCATTCACCCAGTATTTTCTCCGTATTCGCGTTATGCATTGAGAGCAAATATTTGTACTTTCCCACTCGAGGTGATACCCAAGAGCCCCCATGTTCGTTTATTCTTCTTCGACCGATTTCCAGGGTGTTTATGCTCGAGCTTTCTTTCGTTGCTTTTCTTGAGAAATCGATAAGGGACAGGGATCGACGGCTCTTCATCGTCATCCAGCCTTGATCGTGTCTCGATACTTCCCCAATTATCGAGAAAGCTTCCTAGAGCGTTCTTTTCTTGGCCTCTCGTCTATCTTTTGTTTTTCCATCCACCTGGAGCCCTTGGCAATGCAATAAATTGGAAAAGTTTCGATTCTCGTCACCGTCCTCGAACTTGACTAATTCTTTTCCACTTCGAGCTGTACCTATTTTTGAGTCAACGTCCGAGACATTTTTCTTGAACGTTGATTTTATTAAATCGTTAAATAATTTATTATTTAAATTGATAACTCCTCTTTTGTTTCTTACCATCGTTAATTCAAGACTTTACAGCGATTAAGAGAAACAAAAAAAAACAAAAAAAAAACAAGAATTCCACGTGACTCTAGCTCGCAATCTCCAGCCTCATTAATTGCAATGTGAAATTGATAGTGGTTCAGAAAATGGCTTTTTCAGCGTGAAATCGTCACGGGGTATCTCACCCCTGACTAGGCCCTCGGAGAATAATGGCAATTTTCGTGGATGACGGGCGTCTTTTCTTGCCAATTAATGTATGATTAATTGCCAACGAAGGATGACACTTAAAATATTGTCCCGAGAGGGATGAGTCGGATACTACCGACAAGATGAGTATCAGAACTCGCGGTGTGTAACGATGAACGAGGAGGGCTCGGGAGAGAGGCCGGATGATTGGAGGGAGGAGGAACAAGAGGAACCACCGTCTGACGGTGGTTTTGTTCGCGAGAACAAGAGAGCTCTTCCTCTCGCCCTCGCTCACTTTGTCTTTAACTTTCTCACTCTGGGGCTTTCTTAGCTGTTTACTCTGATTAGAATATTATTGGATCATTCCTGTCAGTCGAGGTGCTGCTGATCGCTGCGAACCTCAGCGAGTCAAACACTCGTCCAATTTCACTTTCCAATTTCTTCGAACAATTTTCGAAAATTGATTACAAAAGATCCAGAATTTTTTCGAAAAATGCAGCTGCTTCTTTGCTGCATCAAAATCGTGGCGTTTCAAATTTTTCGATCGACTCTCGAACGAACATTTTTCGTAAGAATAAAACCAGCAAATTCAATTGTAATCAGAGATAGGAAAAAAAAAAAAGGAAAAACCTGGTACGATACAGTCGTGAGCCGAATGTGAACAGCCGCATCAGCCTCTTGTAATCCGTTTGCCAGAACCGACCGTGCTTTGTTCGTTTCCAGTGATTGCGCAGTGATTGCCACGTCACTCACGAAATCAGCCGTTAGCGTTCGGCAAATTAACGCAATTTCCAAAACAAACGGCCAAAAGCGGGGAAAAGCCTCGGTCCGTTCACCGCAACGGTCCTCGCGTGTACAGTAAAACAACATGGACACTAACCTATTTTGTAGCCGGAGGAGAGCAGAGCGCTTAATTGCCAACGACCGCGGTAAAGCGCGATTCGTTTATTGAACCCACGTCGAGGAAAAAAAAAAAATGAGAGTACGTCTCCCAGCTATCGTACCCTCCGAACCTGTGTGTCACAGTAAAGAACGATTTTTTGGTTCTAAATACGTTTGTATTAACTGAGACTCCACCGAGCTGTTTTTCATGTTTCATTCATCAAAAAAAATCATTTGATTTTGTTTCCACGTTTCCGGGGCAAGTGACATCATCATTTTTAATTACTGATGACAATTTTAGGTTCCCTGAGGCAAGATTTTTTTTCATTTTAGACCAATGCCACAAACACGTTTTTTTTGCAAATCTGATCAGTACAGAAATTATTATACTTTTTTTTAGGACACGACAGCTCTTAAGTAGCTGTTTTTCATCATGTTTCATTTGTCCAAAAAATTATTTGATTTTGTTTCCACGTTTCCGGGGCAAGTGACATCATCATTTTTAATTACTGATGACAATTTTAGGTTCCCTGAGGCAAGATTTTTTTTCATTTTTTTTTTTGCAAATCTGATCAGTACAGAAATTATTATACTTTTTTTTTAGGACACGACAGCTCTTAAGTAGCTACGATAGTAACACGTCCATTTAATTTTCTTGATAAAAAATACATAGTTCTCGATTATGAAGTGGGGTAGGCGCTTTATCACAAATTCGATACTGTTTAATTCAGGGGTCGCCCGAAGAGTGCTGCGACCTTAAATCATCCATCTTGTTTCAATCACGTGGAAAGAGGCGAAAGAAGGGAGAGAGAGAGAGAGAGAGAGAGAGGTCGAGGGTGAGCGAAAAGACGAAAGCGAAGGGAGTACGAGAGGGAGAAGGAAAATCCTCGTTGAACACGAGAGCCTGAGGGTTTTCCGTCCTATATTTCAATCAGTGCTCCCGACAGAGCCACTATGACGTGGAAAAGCTTTCTCTCTCCCTCAGGATCGAGGCAGCATTCCCCAGTTAGGTTTCAAAACTCCCTTCACTTTCCTCTCACTGCCTCTCTCTCTCTGTTTATTTTACAGGCTCAATTAATTGACGTTTAAGAACGAAAAATTGACTGCCTCAGAGTCTCTGGAAATTCATCGTTGATCCTGCGAGAATGTGTACTATCGAAAGCATTTATTTCCCAATTTGTGCAGTCAACGACGAGAAAGTCAGTCGATTTTCTCAAACATCAAAAGATCGTTACAAAAAAAACAAACTTTTACAGAATTTACGCGATTCATCCTAGAATCATATTTTCTTTTGCTGATAAATAGTTGTGACGTTCTCTGGGGTTAGATTCCAGCTGATCGATTCGACTGTCTTCATCGGTAAAAGTACACGATTTTTCTAGCACTCTCGTTGAGATTCGGTGGATGTTGGAAAAACGGCGCAAGTAGGGTCAGATACCTAAAAAAAAAAATACAAAAGAAACGTTGAGGCGGAAATAAAAGCTCCGCCGTAAAGTGAGCTTTTATTTTGCAAAGTCTTGGACGAGTGGCCCGCGGGGGACTCGCCAGCGAGCTTCCTCCCTCGAGTCTCCGACACTTATTTCTCTTTGCTCGCTAGGTATACCCTTTTCTTCCCTGGTCTCTTCTACTCTCGTTGTATCTTTCTTTCTCAACGGAGCTCTGGTCTTTCGAACCGGATACGCATTCTCATTTCATTCCTTCGAGCTTCGGTCTAACGACTCGGTTCACTCGGAACCGGTGGAGGTATGGACGAAGATAAAGAAAGAGGTGGATGATAAGAATGAGAAAAAAAAGGGACAAGGGGGTGGTGAAGAGTACCAGAAGGGTGCACCAACGTGGACTCTGTATACTCAGTCAACGGGTGAATTTTACTTTTTCAGTTTATGAACGACGTCCCGGACTAAAAAAAAAAAACTGTCCGTCTCGTCAGTGCAAAAATTCACAGAGGGTTCAACAAACCGTCTGGAAATTATTTTCAAAATCAAGCTTTTTCGTAAAATTATCTTTTTTTTTAAGCTCCTTGGAAAGCTCAAAACGAAAATTTCGTTATACGAAATGAACTCTACCAGTGTCTTCTCACCTGGGCATTATTTATTAAAAATAGGATGGCACTATCGTTGGTCCATTGGCGCAACTACGTCGTAAGCCAAGAAGCTGGAGAACCTCTAACGCGCATTGCTTCTCCAAAACTTATTCAACCCTCTCAAGAATGCACTCTTACCTCTCAACTTCACCCCTGACCCCATCCTCCTCCGCCATCATATCCGGCTCAGCATCTCGAGACTGCTGTTACGTTAGACTCCGTCCCAACGCGAGAAACTCTCACCACACACGGAGAAAGGTGCAGGCTAGTAAAAGGTGATAAAACGTTGAGAAGTATCTCTTTTTTTTTCACCCTCGTCGTATCCATGGGAATTCATGGGTAAATATGAGTTATTCACCCTGGAGCTTTCGCACTCAGACCTTCAGCAGTGCTCGCATAGGCTTGCTGCAACGAGAAATGCGGAGAGAGACCACGACATATGCTTAAGAAAACGTATAGTGCGATATTGCGATACAACGCTGGAGGAATGCCTATTGCACTGAGCGCTTCATCCTAGTCTTCCACCGTTGCTACGAAAATGGAATTGTCACTTTTGTGGGGTTGGATACCTCGTTTATCGGCGACTCCATCGATGGGTTTGTTTGGGTTCGTAATTCAAAAATCCACAAAAAACCATTAAGTATTTTTGGAAACTTTTCGAAACGTAGAAAATATTTCGGTAATGCTAGAGAAAAAACAAACCCAAACAAATCCAAAGAAAAAACTGTGTACACACGGTGCAAGACGTTTCCGAAAAGTTGAACCGGAAGTAGGGACCAGGAAGGTTATCGAAGCATATGGAACACGGGACACGAACAACCCTAATCGTTACTTCGCTGCTATAAAGCTCGATTTATAGTTCCTACTTGTTACGTTCGAGTGTACCTCAGCGAGGTCACTTTCCTTGGCTGGAAAGGTTGCGCCGAGGTGGAACACGTATTTGTAGGGTCTTTGCGAAAAGTTGTAAACGTGGTCGATTACGCGAATGCCTCTTTTTACTTTACTCCTTTACTGGTGAACGACAATTGAATCGCTAGGAATTATTATCGTAACGTTTGGATCCTCTCATACAGATATCGAGATATCTCAACCCTCTGATACTCTGGATAAAGGGAGTGTAACGAGAGGACGTTCTGGTTAGGCTAGACTACATTAGCGAACGTCTCGAGCGACGGAAGGGTCAACCCAAACGCCTGCCCATCGAAGAATAGCTTTTTATAGCGTCCGTATTTACGAGGGTTGTTTCTTCCGGCCAGTCGGAGATAAGAAAATGGGTAATCGGTTTGTTTGACCTGGGAACCATGTCTCCCTTTTCCCTCAGTGGCTTTCCTATAGAACTTCCATCAACGTAGGTGGCTGTAAGTTTCACGTGAACTCGGAAGATCCCCGATATTTTTGGACACGATGATCAGATTTGTAACTGACGCTAACCGATCGTTTTTTTTTTTTCAAAAATTGTTTTTTCGAACAATCTAATCGGTATAATCGCACCTCGTATAAACCCTCGGAGTATAACCGAGTTTTTCAATTTATTGAGCGTTATGACGGGCCACAGGGAGTATCGATAATACAGCAGCTGGATACGTGTGAAAAATGTGAAAAAAGAAACAAGATTGCTCCAAAGGTCGAGACGCTTTTAACTCGTTCGAGGGAAAAATGCTATACGACAGATTGAATTTCCACTCTGGTACTCGCAGCAAAGCAAACTCTCCACTCATCGAAACCTCGGAGATACCAAAGAAATCGTTTATTTTTTATTTCTTCCTGACAACGAAATCGAAGGAAGCCTGGGTGGGTAGCGACCGGTCCGGTGTCCGATCTGTGGCTGTTCATCTCGAGGCTCCAGAGCACACGTAGAAAAGGGTGAAACCCAACAATAGAGGAAAACGATGCTGTCCGACCACTCGTTCCGTTCGATTCTCCACGTTGAAAAGTTTATTCTCACGGGTGCGAGGTTGAGGAGGTCCGTTAAAGCGAGTAAGGTTAGTTCGACCAGGCGAAAGGAAAGCGTTGGTGAACGATGCTGAAAAAGCAGCAAAACGATGCCTAGGTGAATTCCTAGAGGAACGTGTGTCCGTTGTGTCGCCTGTGGGAACAGTCGAACCCGTCTC
This sequence comes from Ophioninae sp. B BG-2022a, assembly GCA_030522765.1. Classification (NCBI taxonomy): domain Eukaryota; kingdom Metazoa; phylum Arthropoda; class Insecta; order Hymenoptera; family Ichneumonidae; species Ophioninae sp. B BG-2022a. The sequence goes on from JAPYZJ010004729.1 coordinate 15,074, forward strand.
TGCACTTGGCATGGAATTTCACTATGAATGCGTTCTATCCACAAATAGGCGGTGGATATTCCATGGGTGCCATCAAGAAAGAAGTCAGCAATGGCTGGTTGGCCTGATCGTCCGTGGGTTGGGTGATGATTTTTTGTGTTTCGGGTTATAAGCAATAGCTTATTGACAGGAAACACGAAGTAGAATGTAGGAGCAAGTAGAGGCATGAGAGGGAGGCACAGGGCAAGTTGGTTCGGTGTAATGACTGGGTGAGTTGGAAAGTGGAATAGCGAGCAGGGTTGTGGGGAGGTTTGAGAACGATGGAGAATAGAAGGAGATAAAGGGATTGGTGGTATGGTAAGTGCATGATGTTGAATCGTCTGGAAAGGGAAAGCACGCCGCAGCTCTACAAGCCTCCTACACAATGTCTCACCGGCACTCGAACACTCACGCAGTCTTCCAATTTTAGTCCAGGTCTCTATCCCACCTAGCACTTTGTACACGAGAAGCGTTGAACGTAGGTATACGTTTAACGGAAACTCTACCACCAGCGCAGACAACACGAGGGTACCAACAACGAAGTGGCGCAGGGCTGGTAGATGCAAAGTTCACGCGGAACGGGTTACGCTAGTAGTACAATGCTGGATTTCGCTGTGGACAATCGGGTTCCCCGCACTGCTACATCACGGACCCCAAAAGCTGGAAACCAACTAAACCTCAACTCTCTCACCTCTCCCGGTTCTACGTTCTGTTTTACCTCGCTCAGTCAACGACTGTACGATGCAGAAGCCTCCATACCACACGCGGAACGGCAACGAGAGCAACCAACCTCGAAACCCAGCGACCAGAGTTCCGACCATTGTGGTATGGAGGAGTGCACTGCCCGCACCAATATCATCGCGGAACTGGTATCGCACTGAACACTGCGCCTATCCCTGTTGGCCTTCCACCATGCGTATCCACCGAATGTTAGATTTGTGCTAGGGGATGATTCTTGGCTCGGGCAACATGCTGGCTTTTCGATCTGCGTCGTTGTGAACCCTGCGAAAACTTGCTGGTTTCTCCATCGTTCGGATTGTACCGGAACTCGCTTTGGAAGTCTTTCACCAAGACTATTGGAACGATGGATCGGAGAGTCTTTTTCAGAAGTTTAAAAATAAGCAACGCTTTTGAATTGCTATTTGTTACGAAAGAGAACTAAAAGTCAGGCTCATCAGGATTATGATGAAATCGACCATTGGCTCGCTTCGTTCTCAGCCTCGAACGTAAAAAGTGTCTACGTATATCGTGGTAGCGTTGGTGACTCCCTTGGGGCAACCTCCGCATCCAAGCGCAGTGTCCTTCAGCGTTTCGCTCGCTTTGTTCCCTTCCTTCCTTCCTTCCTCTATTCCACCATAACCGGAACTCATTTTCTCCTTTTCTTCTATACCTCGTATCTCAAGAGATTTTTCCCTTGCCGATCTTTTCCGTAATGGCTTCGGCAGCTACTATCTCGATTCGCTTTCGTTCCTCCCATTGCCTTTCCCTCTCTTTTTTTTTTTCATCAGCCAGTTTCATATAAATGTTGCCAAAGCCGAGTTTCGACATTCTCGGCTAATGCATCGCTTGGGACCCGGCCCAGATTTATCGATCGCCAATATTATTCTCCGAAGATTCATAAATAAATATAACTCTCATAACAGAAAACATTTCGCGCTCGTTGGCTCGATTAATGATGGCTCGATAGATACGACCCCAAGTTACTCCGTGGGGGATGATATAAATAACTACGGGGCTGCCTTTTTCCAGAAACATTATTCATCGATGGGCTTGTAGTCATTCAAGACTCGGTTGTTCCCACAGAAGCCCCGTTTCATTTATCCTTTCAAATGAACTGGACTAGGCAGAGTCTCGAACCCAGGTATCCTCTCGAGAAAAAAACGTTTATTGAAGCTGACCCAAGTAAACCCAAGTATTCATTAAAAAGCGACAAAATCCCTTTCCCTGTCATTTGCTTTTTCAACCATCAGGCAAGATTTCAAACTTTCTCAATGAGAACTTCACCTGATCCTACATCTCTAATATCAGCCAACGAAACCATCTTGAAAATAAAAATCCATCAACGATATCACCAATCAATAAATTTAAGATACAAAAGAGAGATTTGATATTTATTCGAGACTTTGTTACAAATGACTTTCAGCAAGATTGATACTGTTCGCCATTCTCGTTTCTCTTTCAACCCTCCGACTCCCCTTCGTAGCCAAACGCACACAATCGAAAAAAAAAAGGATAGGATAAACTCGTACGGTTTTATGAATTTTTATTTCATCCCCCCCCCCCCCCCCTTTTTTTTCTCGCACGGTTAGCTCCGTTGGGCTCATTGAGTGTGTGATTATGCACGGCGAGAACTCGGAGCTTCCAGGGGTATCTCTGCATAACGCTTCGTGGACCCTGTAGGGTTCGAAGGCGGCGACAGCCGAGAGTTCACTGAGCCAGGCGCGATCTTTCTCTTCTTTTGAGCTATAAACCCAGAAAGTGATAAGAAGCGAGATGCGAAGAAGGGGCAACTTTACAGTCTGTTGTTTCTAACCTGCTCATGCATACTTTTATCCTCTCGGATAGATATACCTACCTAGGGGCGAGATGGGGGAGGAAGGAACGATGAAACTAGGGAATATTGAAAACGATGTCAGCGGAGTAAAATGGTTGAAAGCTTGCCACATTGTCTACGAAGCTTTCCTGATCATTGGGGAGGGTCACCACCAAAATACAATTCGATGGCTGGACCTCTGGCTTCTCTCCAGACAAAATTCTCTTTTCTCTCGAATTCATTCTGCTCCTGGCAAGTGTGCTGGACCAGGAACGAAGCAACCAGTGAAAATACAGACAGTACAGACCAGCCCAACGTTTTACCTTTTTTTTTTTTCCAAAGTTTAACATTTACGTTGGATTTGCTCGGAGAGCCCTCGCTGGAGAGCTTCAATGCAGCGACTGCTAGGATCCTCGAGGCTTTTGGCAGAAACGATATATACATGTATTATCTTTTTTTTTTTTTTTTTTTCGTTTATGCTGGATTTGCAAAGGGCATTGCTGTATCGAGCTGCATTGTACAAGGACCACACGCGGTCGATCCTTGTTACGAATGGTTCGGGGAAACTTCACAGGGATGCTTCCGGTCGCTCCTCTTTTCCCTCCCTCCCTCTCTCCCTCTCTCTTTCTGTATCCATTCCACCACGTTGAGAATCGATTGCGCCCGGGAAATATGCAACACAAATTGCATTCCACAGTGGGCTTTGGTCATTGTGAACTCGTCACTTTAATAGCGCAGCCCTTCGGCTACCGATCAATCCTCCAGCGAACAAGCTTCGCCATTGAAGCCCTTCCTCCATTGGCCAGCTCTTATCATCTAACAAAAAAAATACTAGGTACGAGTGCACTACTTCCGGCTGTCATTGCCTTCACGATTTCGATACTTTTCACTCGTCGAAGCTAGTGCCAGCGAACTTAGGGTTGAGAAAGAGTGGAGGGTCGAATGGGAAACACTAGACTGGTTTGGCTGTGATTGTAGTTCAAGAAAATTGTTCCTCGTACACGATAAACGATGCACGTGTTATATATAGAAGACCGATAAATTTAATGGTGGATCTTCGACCACCGGGTAGACCACCGTTAGTTTCGTAACTAACGACACGTCAGGGGCTCGTCCTGTATACTCGATAGGGTAACCCTTCGGCCTCGCTTTGCCGCTTGGAAAACCCATAAATTTTATACAGCTTCAAGAGAGAAATAAACTCGTGGAATTCACGTTTCGATACCCCCAAAAAAAAAAGAAATATAAAAATACAGTTTCCAGACCAAAGTCGAGGAAGTTGGAAATGTGACCAAACACGTAAAATCGACCAGCCCATACTTTCGTATCGAGAATGAATAAAGTATTTGGGGATTCGGTGGATTAATGGTCGCCAAGATGACTCGACTGATGTCCCCTGTACGCTTAGAAGTAAAGTCCTTTTTAAAAGGTTACCGGATCTTGGAGGACGATGATCAAAAGAATTGTACGAAGGTCGACGATGTGAAATACTCCCGGGCATGAAAGAGACGGCAAAAGTGACACCGTGTGCGTCCAAGGCAGACAGAGAGTGTCTTTCACATAACCTTAATTGCGGACCTTAATTGCTCGACTCGTCTTTCTTGCTCGAGCAGTAGTGGCACATCATAAATTCCGGGAGAAGACGGACCGCCGTTTCGAGACTCTCGGAAGAGGCTCCAATTAATCAACGTGAAAATCTCCTATAGGGAAACACAGTTATATCCATTGGGATTGAAACGTCAAACTCCCAGTTGTAGAAAAGTTGATATTCGTTGTTTCTTCGAATACGGTTTTTCGAAAATCAAACCTATCTCATGAACATCGAAGACCTTGGACAAAACTTGATTTTACATTCGAGTCTATTTTTTTCAACAGCGTGAATAAAAACGAAAAAAAAATTATCAAAAAATATCGGAAAAATCGTGAAACATATTTTTAAAAAAACGAAGTGTAAAACTAAATCTGTAAATAACGTCGATGGCTAATGTTGCATGAACGCGATAGGGTGGCAAACTTCTGGCGTTGCAACAGCCACCAGCCCGCTTGGCTGAGACTCCGCAGTGTTAATCGCCCATGTGACGTATACTCCTCTATTGTGTATCCCCGCTGTGACACGGAAGAACCGTCGAGGTTTTTTGGAAACACGAGAGGATGGAAAATGGACAAAAAAAAATTTCACAGGACCCAACGAAGATCGCGAGTTCACAATAGCTGAAAAGAGGAAGGGGGTGGCGGGCCGAGGATTGATAGAGAAGAAAACATTCCACCCCTTTTGGAATTTGGAACGTGCGTAATTCAATCACGCCTTCTCCCACGAGACAGCTATACGACAAATCACTTCCAGCCAGTCCATTATGCATTCGGAACTGACTTGATGATCGCCTCGTCGAATCGAGTCTATATGCGAGCTTTATTTATCGTACGTCATCGCACCGCTCTCTGCGATTTATGACCGAAACTTTTCTACGAAATAGTTTTTTTATTTCTTCTTTTTTTTTTTTTTTAAATTGTACATCACCCAATTCCGGTTCACTTTTGATCCAAGAAATTTATGGAATTTCCATTTTTCGAATGGATACTTTCTCGTGATAATTTTTTTTTTTTTTTCGTTTTTTTATTTCCTTCCTTGTGATCGAACGCGCCAGTGACGCCTCGCGCTAGTGATAAAGATCCGTTACGGTCAGACCCGTTGAGATATTGTGATATTTGAATATTCATCCAAGGCTTTTTGGATTTTATTTAACGTTTTTAAAAATTGACTCTTTTATCACTTATCATCTAGTATTTTTTAATTATTATGGATCGATCTCCAAGATTGTTTTATAATTAAAAAAAAATTTATACATGATTTTCGAAATATTTAATACAACAATATGTATGCATACATTTTATACGTAAAAACCATTTGGGTTTCGACGTACAAAAATAGACAAAGATTTGTAGAATTAACGTTGCTGATAATATTTGAACATTCGTCCAAGGCTTTTTGTATTTTATTTAACGTTTTTAAAATTGACTCTTTTATCACATATCATCCAGTATTTTTTAATTATTATGGATCGATCTCCAAGACTGTTTTATAATTTAAAAAAAATATATATATGATTTTCGAAATATTTAATACAACAATATGTATGCATACATTTTTTACGTAAAAACCATTTGGGTTTTTGACGTCAAAAAATGTTTCTCTTGATAAAACGACAAAAGTCTATTTCCCTCAGGAGCATTTGTCCGTTTTCGCTCTGGCATTGTAACCGACTATATTTTATTTAATCAATAACACTGTAACTACGTTGACCCGGTGTCTCCCGCAGTGGTATTTGTTTCGGAGGGTTTTCTGTCTTTTCTTCGACGTTTTTTTTTTCCCATCGAGAGTCGCACCCCCAGTTTTCCTGTTTTTCAAAGCGAAATGGTAAAATACCGAGGGACGAATTTGCATGAAAATAAAACGCGTACAAACCGCGACACTCCGTTCCGAAACTCTCTTCTCGGCGTTCCGAAGTTAATGAATTTTAACAAGGAAGCGCCGCGCCGCGATCGCTCATCAACTCGTGTTTTCTTTTTTTTCGTTCTTTTCCCCAACCGCCTCGTACTCTCTTCGAGCGTGCTCGGTTTTACTACTTTTTCTCGCTCGGATGAACGTCACGTTGGCCTTTTTATCGCATCGATCAAATTTCTCCTATCGCGTTCTACCCTTCGAGCCGTTCCAACCTATTAAGGGGGTTTTACTTAAATAAATATGTAATCGTATTTCTCGATTAATCTAGATCTCGTACTAAACAGGGTGCTTTGTATTATATGCTTTCAGGTAAGGGAATCATCTGGACCGTCGATTCGAATCGTTGATATTATGTAGGGATCTTTTTCAGAGGTAAGTTCATTTCGCCGATGATATCGTAGGGATATGAATAATCAAAATAATCGATAATTTGATTCATTGTCGTGCATGAAAAGTAACCACGATTTCGAAATAAAATTGTCCTGTCTCGTAGAAATATCTCAAAAGGAAAATAAAAAGAAAATAATTCTATTTTATATTTATCAAAAAATTTTAGATGATACACTATACATATTTATAATTATTCGATAAAAATATCTATTATATTTAAAATTGACAAATAAATTAAATATCGATCAACAAATACAAAATTCGTTTTAGTAAAAAGTATTACACGACTTTTAATCGAATTCAAGATATATTACGAATAATAAGTTTGTTGCCACATAGTTCATCAATCCGGAAGTTCAAAAAAAAATGTTTCGTTACAAACATATTTCTAAATAGTAATCAAAGTAATCGAAAATTGGATTCATTGTCGTGCATGAAAAGTACCCACGACCTCGGAATAAAATTGTCCTGTCTCATAGAAATATCTCAGAAGAAAAATAAAAACAAAATAATTCTATTTTATATTTATCAAAGCTTTTTAAATTATACGCTATACATATTTATAATTATTCGATAAAAATATCCATTCCATTCAAAATTGATAAATAAATTAAATATCGATCAACAAATACAAAATTCGTTTTAAAAAAAGTATTACACGATTTTTAATCGAATTCAAGATATATCACGAATAATAAATTTGTTCCCACATACTTCATCAATTCGGAAATTTAAAAAAATCTCTCGTTACAAACGTATTTCAAAATAACACAAATCTCTAATACTGATAAAAATGTCATCGCTCTCACTGATGTACCCGATCAAACTTTCAGTATTCATCGTTTCGTGTCGTTATTCCCATAAAACCCCGAATAAATCGTCATTCCAAATAACGATGATTCCGGATTTTCGAGGTCCCTAGATAAGAGACTTTCAACTCTCCCACTGTGAGTACATTATTCGCTATTCTGTACAAGGATTTCAAAAGCGTCAAAACCGTATCGACGTTGAAGTACAAGAGTGGATGAGGTCGATTTCAAAAGTCGTGTGCAACGTGTACATGCGAGAGAATTCGAGCGAAAGAGTCTCAGAGATCTTACGAAAAGAAGGGGTCGTTTCGTAGGGGTGAAAATACAGAGAAGTTTATAAGTCGGTAATTTGAGGTACGAGGCACGTACGCGCGGAGCCAGATCTGTGCGGCGCCAAGATAAATCAGGCACCTACGTCCCAGCCTCGACTCAGCCTCCCCGAGCCTCCCCGAGCCTCCCCGAGCCTCCCAGAGCCTCTCTCATCGTTTCGTGCACCCCCTTAAAACGCCTTACCGGAGGACGAAAATCTCTCAAAAGGAGCCACCAGGAATGCACGCTGTACGTAGAGAGAGAGAGAAAGAAAGATAAAGCTAGGGAAACCAGAATCGACTGCGATTTTCGTCGCAGCTTCGAAAAGGGATGGAAAGAGGAGGGCTCGACTCCTCGCGCGGTTATTTATTCGGGAATTACCGTCGCTTATAATAAGCCCCTCTTTATTCTCAGGCGACTCACGCGACCCCCCATCACAGTTGAGAATTCGTATACGTTCACACAAATGCAAAATACACTCCCCCCCCCCAAACCTCCTGGAGCTCGGTGGAACAGATTTCGTCGTGATTTAATGGAGTCCCGGTGTCTAACGTTCTCTCGGGTTCCGGAAAATCCGCGACTGAGAAAACTCCTCATAGCTACCATCTTTTTGGTAAAATTTTTTACTCGAAGTCCCTGCTTGAGAGAGAGGGAGAGAGAGATGAATTTATCTCGATCTTGTTACGAGTGTTGAGGGTAAGATTCATTTTTGTGTTTGTTTTTCATTTGGTTCGTGTGTCTCTTGGTATATGTTAGTCACGACGCTAATCTCATCTTGTTTGATAAGGTTTCTCTCGTCTTGTTTTTCCGGACGTGGAGATTACATTTCCGTACATTTATCAAGCACTCCTCAAGCCTCGGGAAAACTTTGCCTTCGAGAGATGTACACGCAACGATACACGGTAGCACGTGGTGGAATAAAAAAAAAAGAGGAAAAAAAAAATTAGGGATAGAAATGGTAAGGAAATGAAATTACATCCCTGTGGCCAAATAAGGAAATGGTAATTCGATTGTTGCTTCCATTTAAAGTTTCGTTGAGAAAACGTGAGATGAAGTTTTCTGAGCCAGAAAGATCCCTCTGGAGAAACCGAACTCGAGACACCCTCAGACGTGATACGAGAACTTCATGTTGTATCGAGATGATGATCGCTATTGGGCTTGGACTCTCTGCACGGACGAGATTGTTACTCTTTCGGGGCTACGAAATTTTATTTATCACTTTTGAAAAATAATAATTCTTTCTTTATGTCTTGATTTTTTCTTCAATTAATCAAATTTTTCATTATTTTTAAATAATTCTTGATATTCGATTTTTCTTTCTTATCTTGTGCTAAAAATCGAAAAAAGGATTTTGAAATTTCATTATTGAGCTCGAAGATTTTAAAGTTTCATTCTTCTGGAATTTATCAGTACGAGGTGTGGAGCAAAGAGTGTCGCATACCATTGAACTTCCAGCAAGGGTAAGGGCCTCGAAGTTGCGCGCGCAATCCAGTATCCTCCTACGGGGGTGTGGCCACCCCATTGTGCATTTAATCCGCGTTGCAATCTGTGCACAAAAAATTGATCAAAAGAGTATCACGATTCTTTTTCGAGGTTGATAGAAAAATTTGAAAAAAAAAAAAAAAAAAACGGAAAGAAAGTAAAAAACAAAACGAAAAAAAACACGCGAGAGTCTTACCCTGCGATAAAATTTCACTGATAAAAAAATATTGATTAAATGAATGAAGAAAAACAACGATTTTCGTAGTACAAATATTATTTTCAAAAAACTCGAAAATTCATTAATTTAAGAATAAAATTAAATCGTAAAAAGATTGGAAAAACCAAATCAATAGTTACGAATTGTTATCACAGGCTCGAACCTAATTCTCGTAAAATTTCGAAAAGTCATAACATTAAATTTAACAACGATATTGAGAATTCCTTTATCGGGGCTCGAGGGACACATTAGCAACGGGAAATTGGCAATTTCGCAACTCATTCTTTAAAATCAACCAATTTTCGATACAATAAACGATTGTTTCGCTATCGCACTGGGCATGCATGACTGCTCTTTGCCAAACTCGAGGATTGCACGTGCACTCATCGAATCTCTTGTTCATCCAATGTTTCGATAATGTACCGAGATATTCCCAGGATTTTCATAGCCCCAGAAATGAACCGAAATTTGATGCTTTTGATATTGAATTCACCTGTAACCCCCCCCCCCCCCTCCCCCGCCTACTTATACTCCCGTGATGAGCAATCGACAATTGCATCGAATTTTCAACCTTCGTCATGCGGGGTAAGTAATTCACTTTGCGATAATAACTGCCCAATTATAGGACAATTGATGATAAAGACCAACTAAAAAAAAACCATCATCGATATTAATAAAAACAATAATCATAATATCACTACAATTAGTGAATTAAATTCCTCTATCCTACTACAATACTTACACAAATTTATATTATTAATAATTAATAATATAATTATATTATTAATAATTAATAATAATAGAATAAACAAAAAGAAACATTATTATTTGTTAATATCAAATTTATTTAAAAACATCATAAGCAACATTGATATTAAAAATAAAAATCATAAAAAAATTCAAGATGAGATTGAAAAAAAATGGGAACTTACTCAAATTGATAAAAAATAAAATATAAATTTATCAAAAATTGTCACATTAAAAATAAGTAAAAAAAATGTTACTACAATACCTTCAGGGGCGATGGTGCTGTGATAATTTAAGTAATGACAAATGCCCCTGGCAATTTCGTAATGGGGGTGAGCTTACCAAAGATGAGTGCATTTCCTGCAGGATTATTTCGTCATTCACAATTAAACGTAATCTCGCGTTTTCTCTTCCCGGTTAATTGTAATTATCCCTCCCTCTCTCTCTTTCTCTTTCTCTCTCTTTCCAGGCTCGTCACACTTGGCATTCCAAGTGCAAAATTTATAAATTGTTAATGCAGCAAGAAAGAGAGGATATCGTATGCGAAACACGAGTTTCACTATGGCGTCCATGATACAAGGCTCAGGTTCGATACAGTGGTGAATTCGGGTTGCGAGCCGAATTTGAATAAGGACGGCGTGATACTGGCGAGGATGGAATCGGTGATGTAGAACGGGGTAGAACTTTCGACTTAGCGAAAATGCGTACAAAAGCGAAACGGCGTCATTCTACGATACATACGTGACGTAATTCCATGTGTATGTGTGTTCGAGTATTAAGCTCGTTGGGCCCCCCCCCCCTACGGGATTAACTGTGTTTACGATTTAAGCGTATTTACCACTCGCGAGTTTCCCCCCTTAAAAGGGGAAAGGGCTCGAGTACACGGGTTTGAATAAATCCTGCCGAGGTTAAATCGCCCGAACCACAATCAGCAAGCACATGGAAAGCTCGAGTGGTAGGGGAGGGTCATAGAAATAGGGGTAGTTCGAGAAAGAAAATAGAAAAAAAAGTGCAATCAAGCTAGCTCTGTCATTCAATCCAGTATAATTTAATCCAGTATACCCACAAGCTACTAGAGACTCTAATCAAATTTCAATTACTGGATTAACAGACGAATTGCATTTCGATTAAGTATACGATATACAGGGTTACTGGTAACTCGACTGTAAACGGTTAATGGTAAATTTGTAATTGCTACAAATTAAGCCAACAAATGTTCTACCGAAATTCAGTAGTTTTTGAGTTTTCAAGATTTTTAGTTTTTTTATGAAAAATCTCAGATTACGTCATTTGAAAAAAATTTGAAAATTATCTACGGAACGATTGTACTGAAATTTCGGTTATTATCATAGTTGATGACGTAGCAGATCTTTGTTAATAATTTAAAGTCCAAAAAGCGTAAAACTTTGGCAAATATCACGAATCAAACATTTATTTTTTTGAAATTTCCGTCAATACTTCAACAAGTGTGTGTAGTATTTTTTTTTGCACTGGATAACATTTTTGATTAAGTAAAGGCAAAAATTACAAAAAACTAAATGTTCGATTAGTGATATTTGCCAGGGTTTTTGGACTTTTAATTACTAAAAAAAAATGCTACGTCATCAACTACGATAATAACAGAACTTTCAATACAGTCGTTCCCTAAATAATTTTCAAATTAGTTTCAAAAGATATAATCTAGGATTTTTCATAAAAAAAAAAACTAAAAATCTTAAAAACTCAAAAACTACTGAATTTCGGTAGGATATTTGATGGCTTAATTCATTGCATTTAGATCTTAATATGACGTCCTGCAAGAAATACGTCGATTTACCAATAACCCTGTAAATATATGAGGACGTTTCGACCTTGAGGTCGTTCAAACGGCACGTGAGGAACCTCATCACATTATCATGAATACGTTGAACCCTGTGTCTTTTTTCCTCACTCGAGTCTCTTCTGCGACTAATTTCCCGATAACGAGGGGGTGAAAAATTTTTTTGGAAAATATCCAGGGGGATGGGGGATGATCTGGCGTCGAGAAGGGTCGAAACAAAACTCTCTGTTGACTCTGCTCGAGGAGTCCACGACCCCGTAGTGTTAGGTGTAATTTAAAGGACTCAACGCAGCAGGGGATGACGATCAGCGTGGTAGACAACAAAGAGACGTCGAGGGTGAAATAAGAGAGAACGAGAACGAATAGACATGTACAAAGTTCATTGGTGAAACGGAGAGGGAGACATCTATTGTGCGCGCGCATTCCTGTTTCAAGTTTCGAGACATCGCTCGTTGTATCGCGCTGTATCGATTCTATTCCCCTTTTCCCTCCAACCCCCTTTACTACTCTTTCATGAAAGAGCCTCTTTCCATCCATCCCCCTCAGTTTCTCTTCGAGGGGTAAAAATCTTCGTGGATATCCTTCCCTGGCCAATGCCATTAACGCTGAATTGATCATTAAAAAATCCGGAAGTTTTCCACCTAATGACGAGAATCAACGGAGAGAGGGGATGAAAAACGTTGAATCGCGAATCCAGAGGTGGTAAAATCGTCAGTGAAGGGGTAGGTTTCGTTGGAAAGGATAGCTTATTCTACCCCTTCAACCCCTCTTATCTCATCACCACCCTCTATCCCTACCCCTATCAGCATACCGAGCAACCCTTAGGAATCTACCCCCTCGACCTGGCGTTTCGAGAGAAAATTCATCCCCCGTTTGCTAGATGGCGCCAGCAGAGAATTTTCCTCCCCAAGCTCAAACTCCGGCTGGTACGTTTCCGCTCGTGCGTTGGTAAGGAGGAAAACGCTTTTGAAAATCATCCCTTCCTGACACACTTCTCCCTATCGCTTTTTTTCTCTCTCTCTCTCTCTGTCTTTTTCGCTCCCACGCTAGAACCGTTTACTTCCCCTCGGCCTCTCTTTATCCTCCCAGAATTTTTCGAAACATTCGAGCTTCCCGAGAACACCGACAGCTGTCGCGACTCGACAAAGCTCCGAGGACTATTTTACCCTCGCGATTCCAATCTCACCGAGAGTTCGACGGCAGGAAAGTGAGATCGGAAATGCCGGCAGGATATCTCCTCGTGGACCTCCGGTTAATCGAAAATTCAAAAAAAAAATATTTTTATTCATAAAACGACTTTTCATTCCTTTTTATTCATTTATTTATTTACACAGGTGTAATTATTGTAGAATCGTTTCTAAGCTACTTGTCAATTGGCAAAATCATTATTGCTAATGACAGTTTTTATCAACAATTTTGTTCACCTTCTATTGACTCGAATAATTTTTTTCAGTATTCTCTCGGTGAATATTTGCGAGGTCGAGGTCCTCATGGACCTCCAATTAATCGAAAATTAAAAAAAAATTATTTTTATTCATAAAACGATTTTTCATTCCTTTTTATTCATTTATTTATTTACACTGGTATAATTATTTTAGAATCGTTTCTAAGCTACTTGTCAATTGGCAAAATCATTATTGCTAATGACAGTTTTTATCAACAATTTTGTTCACCTTCTATTGACTCGAATAATTTTAGTGCCGGATTTGATTTTTTTTTCAGTATTCTCTCGGTGAATATTTGCGAGGTCGAGGATGCATTCGACCCGGAAAGTACGGGAGTCGCGTGCGTAGGGAATTTTTTGTTCCTCTCTGTACTTTCATCAGTGATGTCATGCATATACAACGGGGAATACGCGTCAGCATATTACGAGTGTAATATGTAAATTGCCAGGCGTAACGATGGAGATAATAATTATTAATGGATGAAATCTCGGGTTCATATCAACGTACGTGATTTGTTCGAGTTATTATAACCAGCATCAGTCCAAATGATTTCTGTCCAGGGTCTCGTACCAATTCAAAATTTTAACCTACGCCGAGTGTACTTTCCCATGTAAACTCGTACGATATAAAAGGGCTCGATATTCGAAACGTACGAAATTTTGTTTGGATATCGTTGATAACGTATTTGAGGTTGAGCTATACGTCAAAACACACACCTCGTTCAAAATTTGACTAATTGTCAAAATTATTTAATAACACAATTGGAAAGTATCCTTACTTATGAATTAGTCCCTTCGTTCTGTATTTACAACGCAAATCAAAATGTTACAAAATCCACAGTTGCACAGAAAGCAACTAGGCAAAATAATCAAGATATTCCATCGTTAATTATAATTCTGTACAATTAAAATTTAAGCTTCATTTAAATCCCAATGAAAATTTAACCTTCAAAATTCGACGAGTGCCCACAAAAGATCAACATTGTCAACGTCCATGGTTCATCCAGTTTCCAAAAAACGATATTACTCGACCCTTTAATAAGTCCAGTCACGAAAAAAATTCCAGCATGGTCATATGTGTTCCTACGAAAGTAGTTTCGTCATTGCAATAATGCGATTCCCATTTATTCGTAGCAAACGAATTAATTTACTGCTGACAATGCGATATAACTTATTTATCGATTAGACGTAATTATTCTCGACTTCCTTTATTATCCTTCCTCTTTTTTTTTCATCCATTTCCGTTACAATCCTATTTACCTTATTTTTTTTTTTTGCACAATCATCGTGATTGATCATTGGTGGCTTCGAGTACGAAACGGAATTAGCCTATCTAGGGAAACGGAAGAACGGGCTAGGGGGAACCTAAGTACAGTATTAATAGAAGGCGTGCATTGCGTGAATAGAACACAGCTCGAGCTGCCATGACTGTTTGCGTTCCTTCTCATCGTGTCCGATACCCGGTGACACTTTCGACCCTTCCGTTCGCTATCCCGGATGTCACACACCACTAAACCGTTCTGTGACATAAACGAATATCATATCGCGTGTATGATAGTGATCTTCGCTGGAGTATACCAGCTCCGTATATGTCTGGTTTATTCGGTACGACGCATTTCACTCACTCACCCTCCCTTCGGCCTTCATACCCTCCTGCAAGCTTCCCACTAGCTTTCTCCCTCCCTCATTTGGTTCTAGACTCCGTGTAACATCGTCGTAAAACGTTGCACAGAGAATTCTCCCAAAAGGGTCGAAAGGGAGAAATACCCGAACGACAATGACCAGAGAATAGTAGTGGGCGTGTTGGGATCCGTGTAGGTGAAATGCTGGTCTTTCCCTTGGGAGCTTCGACGCTTTTACTACATATAAGAAAAAGAAAATTGGGCTATCGTGCTGGAAATTAATTATTGGCTAATGAGCCTCCTGGAACTGGAGAATCTTGGGATAGCTTGTAAATGGAAAAAAAACGTAGGGTCGATAAATAATTCGGTATTCGTTGTTTGATGGATTGGACTAGGGAGTCCGGGCTTGATAAAGATTAATTCTGAAGGAATTCATCAACCCCGTCAATTATTTTTCACCCACTGAGAATTCACGTTTTATCATAAATGATTTTTCAATTAATTGAAAATCGGACTATTTTTAATGAGATCATTTTTGGAGTATATTTTATCACTGGAATGTCACTGTTAAAAATGAACAGCTCGTCCTTTCGTTGATCAAAAACTACCAGGACTGTCGAGAAAAGTCCTTCGAATTGGGCTATGAATTTTTTATCGACCCAAGTGCAATCCAATCTGTACCAACATCCGTGAAAAAAAACAACGAGCCCTGAAGAAAAGGAAAGAACAATGGCAACCCTGTTCTCGTTTCAGTCCTCGTCAACTGGAAAAATTATCCCTTGGAAAATACGAAGCAAACAGCGGCATGTAGCTTCGCACAATTCTCCCCTATCCCACGTCCATCCTTTACCGCTCCGAGCATAAGGTGTTAAAGGAGGATTTAATATCAGAGCTACTGGACACTCAGAAGGGTGGAGAGGGGGGGTTTTCGCTCTTGTCTCGGTCCCCCTCTCGTATCGGTTTGCACACAACGCCCGCTGGAAATCCTTTGACAAGATGACATGACACCTTGCTGAGACTATCGTTGCCACCACACCCCGCAGTACCTCTCCCTCTGCCTGTATCACCGCGAATTCCCCAACATTCCCTGATGTGATACCTGGCCGCTCCACTGAACCTCCGTCTGAGCTCTCGGCATTAAGTCTTAATTAAATTTAATGAAATATCGTCAAATATTATTGAATAACTGGAATCGTCTATCAACCATCAGCCTGATAGCTGATGTCATTATTTTTACTCTAAAACATCATCCTCCTTTTCCTTTAAAACTCCGAATGATTCTCGTCATTTTTGCGATCCATTTTTCACCAAAATTTGTTCATAAGGTTCGATTTATTGATTTTTCAATTTTTTTCAAAGCTGGTCGATTTTTCAATTTTTCATCGACAGGAAAAATTGAAATGTGACCAAATTGTTGAAACGTCATAAAAAAACATGCTCGGTTGGAACAAGCTTTCTCGGTAAAGAAAAAAAGGGCCAACGTGGAGTTTCGCCTGATGAGAAATATCGTGAGAGAAAAACGCAGGCCGAACGGAACCTGCAAGTTCTCTGGTATCAACCCTCGCGGAGGTAAAGCTCAGCTAAGTCATTACTATTAATAACCAGACAGCGAGAACACCACTCGACAGGGCGTGCTATTATTAATAATGATGTGATTCATTTCACTGTTGGACCAGGAAGGTCACGATATTTTTCGCCCCCTGCTACTTTTCTCGTTGTCTCTCCCAAACACTTTTTTTCATCTTCTTCATCATTCCAACCATCCTGGTTCATCATTCGTATCCAGCGTTCTCTTGGCACCTTTCGGACTTTTTTTTTCTATCGTTTGGTTCTTGGTTAACAAAGCCCCGAAGTAGTCCATCTTCGTCCTCTTTCACCAAAGTCACTCAAAGTCTCCAGTTATTCTCCATTATTGCATCTCAGTAATTCATCGCCTGTCGCGATTAATCGCATTACCGTGCGAATATTAAATTTGTACGAAAAAATAAACAAAACGATTATTCATATTTATTTACGTGGATCGACAAAAAAAAATTACTGTTCCATCAACATTATTATCCGTTAAAAAAAAAATTGATTTCCAGCACAGTAAATCACAGTTTCCACTGATTGAGCCAAAGCCTTCTCTACACCCCTGAGTCAAAACTCATTTTCGATTTTAACAACCCGGAGGTTCGACGAAAACTCAGGATGGTTCGAAACTCCAAGAGAGATGGAAAGAAAGCAGCGATTCAACCGTGAGAGAAAAGTAATAAAAGTGCAACGAATAGAACGAGTGAGAAAAAGAGAATAGAAAAAAAAAAGAAAAGTAGAGAGGGTTGAAAGTAGTACTAAGGTGCCTTTATAGGCAGAGCTACTGCGTGAATGGTTTCGCAGATATGAGGAAGATAAATCTCAGATGCGTAGGCAGCCTTAAAGACTAGTATTGGGACTCGTCCTCCAGCTTTTGTCGTTTTTTCTCTTCCACCTTCTAAATTCCTTCCTCGATGTTAGATACCCCCCTTCCTTCCTCCCTTCCACCCTTACTTCGTGTTCCTACCTTAGTTAGGTATCCTTCCACCGTTAGACTCGAGCAGCACGAAACGCTAAAGTTATTCCGTTGTGGCCACACGATCACGACACAGGCAATGGCTCCAGTTGGTGCTGGTGCGCGTGCGCACAATAATGTTCGAAATAACAGGTATGCCACGATGTGGTATGGAAACGGCACTATCGTATCTATTATTATGAGCAACACTGCGAACACACGCGAACACAAAACCCAAACACACATTGGGCACACAGGAAAAGTTCCATATAGCTAGAAAACACGACTACACGTATACATAGTTTATACGACTCACGAGCGGTCTTGAGAGTACCTTATTAAAATTGAACGCCCTCATACTATCGCCCAACCGTTTGCCTCCCACTGCACGTATTTATTGTCGTGTCGCGTGGCCCAATGCTTTTTTTATTTTACAAAATATCGTACGTATGCGAATGCAACGAGAATGAGGAGGCACCGAGTGCTGGAAGGGAGGGAGGGTTGGAGGTTGGAGGTTGAGGTTGGGGTTGGGGTTGGGGTTGGGGTTGGGGGTTGGAGGTTGGGGTTGGGGTTGGGGTTGGGGTTGGGGTTGGAGGTTGGGGTTGGAGGTTGGAGGTTGGAGGTTGGAGGTTGGGGTTGGGGTTGGGGGTTGGGGGTTGGGTACCAGAGAGAAGATGGAGAAGAGAACACGAGAGGAGAGGTCGCTTGGAAAGGGGTTTATTGTCAACCGTGCACGTCCTGTCATTTTGCATATCCGCGTGTACGCACGCTACCCACGATGCTTTTCCATTTTCCTTTTTACATCGCACGACCAATTTCATTAGCATTCGGGAGGAATTCTACCCCCGACGAGTCCAAGCTTTTTATCTTAACGATCCGGTAACGATGAATTTTGGAATTTTAACTAGATATCGATTGTTTAGGGTTTAGAAGGATCGTACTGAGAGAGAAAAAATCATCCATCAGTGATTGTATTGGATTGGTTCTTTTTGGAATTTGAGATTTTTTTGGGATAATGGCGAAGTTTTTTTTGTCTTATCGAGCTTTTTATCTTGGCGATCCGGTAACGATCAATTTTGGAATTTTAACTATCAATTATTTAGGGTTTAGAAGGATCGTACTTCGAGAGAGAAAAAAATCATCAGTGATTGGATTGGATTGGTTCTTTTTCGGAATTTGAGATTTGTTAGGGATAATGGCGAAGTTTTTTTTGCCTAGAAAATGAAGATTGTCCAAAAAGATATTTTAATGGAATTTAATAATCCATGGGACGATCCGAGTGTTTTTAAATTGGTGATGAATCACTGGTAAGATCGGTATTCCTCTATTCCTTTTTTTAGTAGTGATTCGGGCGACAATTTTTCCATGTGGAATTGTTGAGGAAATAAATTTAAGTGGTTTAGAAGGATCGTACTTCGATCGACAGAAAAAATCATCCATCAGTGATTGGATTGGATTGGTTCTTTTTGGAATTTGAGATTTGTCAGGGATGATGGTGAAGATTTTTTTGCCCAGAAAATTAAGATTATTTAAATAGATATTTGAATAGAATTTTAATAATCTATGGGACGTTCCGAGTGTTTTCAAATTAGTAATGAATCACTGGTAAATTCGGTATTTCTCTATTTCTTTTTTTAGTAGTGATTCGGGCGACAATTTTTCCATGTGGAATTGTTGAGAAAATAAATTTAAGTGGTTGGTACGATCCATAGAGTATACGGATGGATGAGCAAAGACTACATCCAACTTGTCCAGGGCCTACTGTGTACACTTTGGGGAGATGGTGCGGCCAGCATTATAAGGGGAACGAAAGACCGAAATGCACGAGTACGGGTAGGGTTATACGGCTATTTGCTGAGGACAAGGATACGAGGAGAGCAAGCGAACTAAGGCACACAAGGGATGAGAGAGGCGAGGACTCAACTTGCCTCCTTATTTCCCAAAAGACCTTGCTACACCAACTTCTCCAACCTCTCGCCCTTTCTCATCGCGCACACCCTCGGAAGTGCCGCCGTTTCGCCATACCGAAACGCTTTTCTCTCTTTTTACCTCGCGAACCTTCGCCCTTCCACCGAGAGAAACGACGATTGCGCTTCTCACTATGATTTATAACCAGTGGTTCTCATCCTTTAAATAAACAACCAATGACAAATCGAATTTACAACCAGTCTTTGAAGTTAGGTTGAAAAGTACCTTCAAAGGTTGCCTCTCTTCGAAATCAACGACGATTTTTTATCAAGAGACATCAACTGCCAAAAAAAAAAAAAAAAAAAAAAAACAAAGGTCACCCTTCCCCGAGTGAAAAAAATTTTCTAGTTTTTTTTTTTATCGTCGGGGCATACGTCGGACGAGTGAAAAAATTTTTCCAATTTTTTTTTTAATCGCCAGGAATTATTTCGTCCGGTGAAAAAAAAAACGTGCGAAATTCGAACGTAAAAGTGTTGAATTGGACGTTAAAATTTATGTAACGGAACACGAGTCCGGTCGAGAGCAAAGTGGCACGTCACGCAACTAGTTGCCGAGTGCAAATAGTCGAGCTAACCTATCCAGTGTACCTTTTCGGTCTCTCTCTTCCATCCTCTTTCCCGATCCGAGAGCCAATGGGCTCCGGGACTTTCGGACTTATTTCACGTTCGAACAAAGTACTTCAGTAGAGGAAAGGTTGCCTGGACTGGGCGAGTGTGCGTTCAAACTTGAACATTCAAGACATGGAACGAACCGAGGGTAGAAAGTACACTAAAAAAAAGGGAGAAAGAGATTGGAATTGATAAGATACACGATTGCTTATCCTCTCGGAACTTCTTGAGTTACAATTTTACTTTTTATTTAATTTTCTTTTTTTTGAAAATGGAAAAATATATTTTTTAGTCGTCGTTCGATATTTCTCATAGTTCGTTGCTTCGAGAATATTCTTTCTGGCAAATTCGAAATTCCATTTGCCGTAAGTGATCCTTCTTGCTGGTACGCCAGTGCTTCCGGTTTATACTTCGGTATTTGCATAATCAAGTGCACACCAATTTTTTTTTTTTTTTGTTTTTCCTCGGTTGAGAATATTCTTCGGATGTTTTTCGTAAACCGGAAGATCCTTTTGAATAATCTGACCAGGCGTCTGTCTATCGGAAATCGAAGAACCCATAAGATGGAACGATCGTTGCTAAAATACATCAACACTCAAATGGCAAGGGGTGAACCGGCAGTCACTTTCGCGTCTGCGAAGGAGAAAATCGCATTATCGTAACCCGATACTGTTCACGCTGCTCTCGAATTCCGTGAGAAATATCCGATAGGGTCGGATAACGATACGACTGATCTTTTGTACAAAGGCACACTCGTGTTTGCAACGATGCCCTCGTACGTATTCACCCACACGATCTGGTGACGGCGCGACAGATATTCCAGCGGATACGCGCAGTTGGGAATGCATTTGGATTTTTAAAACATTGCTAAAGCAACGAAAATAGTAACTTTACCTTTTTTTTAAATTAGTCAATTTTATTGCTCACTACTAAAAAATGTGAAAAAATTCTTCTCGATATTTTTCATATTCGTACTTGCGAAAATAATTCGTAATTTTTTAGCTATCAAAAATTTTGTTTTCCCTGCTAACGAATCATAATCATCGCAATCGCTTTTTTTGTGGAAAATAATGTGAAAACGTGAAAAATAAAAATTGAAAATCTTTACTTTGGACTTTTAAAACGTTGCTGAAGCAACGAAAATAGTAACTTTACCTTTTTTTAAATTAGTCAATTTTATTGCTCACCACTAAAAAATGTGAAAAAATTCTTCTCGATATTTTTCATATTCGTACTCCCGAAAATAATTCGTAATTTTTTAGCTATCCAAAATTTTGTTTTCGCTACTAACGAATAATAATCATCGCAATCGCTTTTTTTTGTGTAAAATAATTGGGAATCTTAAAAAATAAATTATTGAAAATCTTTACTTTGTTTATTCGAATAATCATTTTCGTATCAACGAAGAATGTGAATTTTGATTTCTTCGTTAATTCATCCAACCGTCCGACTCGTAGAACGAATATAATTCAAACGCGGAAGAAGAAGAACGCGAGCCTTCGAAGCTGGAATTCTCGGAGTTCGCACGAGGAAATACCCGTACCGTATTACGCCGCATTGCGTGTTACCGGCTCGCGAGAATAGCCAGAATGGCCCGACCGATAAACGTCCGAATACGCGTAAAACCGACCCTTATCCTCGTGCTTCTCTCTCCGACCCTTAACTCCGCGTACATCCAGGACGCGCGGCACTTACTCCGAGACATCTCTATACAATTTTAGTCGAGGCTCGAAACGTGCGTTCCATAAATTTTCCCGAGGAACGGGAATAAATGTGGAACGTTTACGATACGTATAAATATGTGGCAAACGCACTTTTCTCGAATACATTTATAAGCCATTATCGTACTTTTGCCGAGATGGCCAACAAATCCAAACAAATAAAAAAAAAATACATCAAACTGTCAAATTTAAATTTAACCCAAACAAACCCAAACAAATCAAAATGTGAATTTTTAAATAATTTAACGCTGCAATAAATAATCATTGAACGACGTTTCGTCTTTTAAAGAACGATTAGTTGGTATCCTCGTGGCCTCGTGGAACCCAAACAAACCTAAACAAACTCAAACAAACAAAAATGTGAATTTTTAAATAATTTAACGGTGCAATAAATAATCATTGAATGACGTTTCGTTTTTTAAAGAACGATTAATTGGTATCCTCGTGGCCTCGTGAAACCCAAACAAATCCAAAAAAACCCAAATAACCCAAAACGTGAATTTTCAAATAATCGAACGGTGCAATAAATAATCACTGAACGACGTTCCGTCTTTT
>JAPYZJ010004730.1:0-23235 GCA_030522765.1 Ophioninae sp. B BG-2022a
TTTTTGGCAGAATTTCAAAGTTGGACCATCGATTTTTGCCAATTTTTCCATACATACCCCTTTGCCTCTTTTTTTCCGATTTTTCAAGTGGACCTCCTGGGAAAACTATACGAGATATCGATACGAAACCAACGCTATTATTTAAGTCAGGCAAAAACCTTTTCCAAACCCACCCAATGAATCTCAGTCTCACAGAAAAATCTCGCTCTACGACCTTTTGAAATATCGCTATTTTCAAGATTCTAGGAAAGTGGCCGGAGAGGTCGAAACAATTTTTTTTCCTTTTTAAAAGTATTAAAAGGATGTATTTGATCGGAAATTTTCCGCTGATTACGAATATGCCCGAGTTTTTGCCGAAAGTACACAATTATACTGGGTAAATTAAAAAAAAAGCGTTTCAAGAATATATTTCTGATGTTTTTCCCTAGAAATGGAGAGTTCAATGCGAATTAAATTGTGGATTTGTCTTGAAGGTATAAAAATACATCGACATGGACCTGCGATATGACACTAAAGGTCTAAATATAATAATTACTTCGAGGCTAAGCCTGCTGAACGGGCGCGCCTGATTGGCTGCCTTTAAAAATTAATAACAATTAAGGGGTTGATCCGGGAACCATACATGCTTGTATCAATCGTCTTAGAATTTCAAGGACAACCACCCATCTCACGGATGACATTCTTAAGTGGGACACCCGGTATAACCACTGAAATTGGCGTATTTGTTTACGCTCCGTAAAAAAATTCTAAAATTATTCCTGCACTATTATCCCATCAGAAAGCATCATTTCCCAAATTTTTTAGAATATTGGCGATTTTTTAAAACCCAACTAGTAATACCTTAACAACACTTGCAAGGAAATAAAATATTTTGTCAATAGAAAGTGGAAATATTTCTTACTCGTTTAATTGATTTCTATGTTCGTATTGATCAATTTTGTTGTACAAGTCATCCATTGTTTTAACATTGGGCCAGCGATGAGTGACAGGTGACCATGTGCTATCATGGTTTGGCCACACTTTCGGATTGTCGTATCCGATTATCAATCTTTTTCCAGTCGCCCATATTTCCTCAAGGCTCATTGCCCAACCCTTTGTATTATTTTTCGGCAAGTAATAACCCTCGAACGCATTCTCGAGATAAGCAATTAGATCGTTGTGGTGTTTACTTGCGTTTCCGCCGAATCCTGTTGCATTGAATTTATTACACAGATTGGCTGATAGTTTTTTTTTTTATGGACTTGAAGTTCGCATCGTTGCGACGCAACAAAATTTCTTTTCTTATTTTTTTTATTTCCTTCGATCTATTAGTTGGCGAAATATATTTTTTTATATTTAAATTCTAGGTTATCCCAATAAAGATTTGTATAATTATTGAGGTATTTTAATTAGGATTACAGTGAAAAAGAAATAGAGACGACTCACCGACCGGAAATTCTTGAACGTCAAATATGACGATTTCCTGAGTATTGTTGAGGAACGTTTTGACATCGTTTATAACGAGTTCCAATGGGTGTATACTGAAGTATCCGTGATTGACCCACCAGAATTCTTCGGTTCCCGGATATCTACCGATCCTTATGTCTAAGTATCGTACGCCGTAAATCAATTGTCCAAGTACGTCCTCGTCCTGCGTAGCAAACACAATTAATAATCGATCGCAGCTCGACATCGAATTTTCTCAAAACTCTTGAACGATTAATCACGTTTGTCCTTGATCTTGCTACGAGCAATCAGTGTGACTTTTATTGCGAAGTTTCAGTGAATTACACAGTGATTATAAATTGCGTCGATATTGACCCGGATATTACTTTATTCTCGCGACCTTTCGTGAATGCGATGGCAATTGTTTCGTTCACGATTCAATTCGATCATTTTGTTCAATTTCAACGATTCGGTTCGTTCCATCCGGAGGATGCAATTTTTTCTAATCGAATGATATTTATTCAAATCGAACGACTTAATTAATTCAACGGATTGAATCCGTTCAATCCGGATGATAAAATTCGTTCTTTTTAACAGGCCGAGAAGAAACATTTATTTTCATTGTGCTCGTTAGTGCACCTATCAATAGAAATGCCTGTAAAAATGGGTAAATAAATTGTTGGCAAGTTAATTGTACAAGTTAATCCGATTCGGTCATCGTGGGTGCCTGGGGACACGAATCATTTTTCTTTTGTCTCGTTTCTCGGAATCTACGTAGGTATTCGCGATGAAGAATACAATATTTGTTTGAATCTTTTTGCAACGTAAATGGTGTGCCCTTAGAATATTTAAGAGCGTTCGGGAATTTTATCAGATTTTTAAATCGCGGATCATGTTTTTTCAAATTTCAAAGTTAAATTTAAAAAAAATTTCAAATTAATTCAATTTCAAAGTAATACCATCATTTAATAATATTCTATGTGAAAATCGAATGATTTGTATTTTATATTAAAAAATCCTCAGAATTGTAATTTTCTATATTTCGTTAACAAATAATATTAATAAAAATGGTCCGACAAACAACCCTTGGAGCAACATGAATTATGAATGAACGTCGTTTTTTTCAGGCATCCACACTGTGCCACTCACCTTTTGGGTAATGCTTAATATTTCCGATAATTACGAGTCCTTTTAAAATTATATAACCATCTTTACAAATACGCACCCTCGCGATATCACGGTGAAAATGAATAAATCATTTGCATATTTTCCTTTCAAGACCCCCATAATTTGCAGTGATCTTTCTAATGGCACAGTAGTGGACAGTGCTCAGTTACACTTTATGTGTTTTACAAACATTTTTTAGTGTACTTCACGAGCTTGCGTATCTAAATTCAAAGTTCAAATACGTTTTCTTTCGTATCCTCAGTTGCTGCGAATTAATTAATTCCGATACTCATTGCGTTTGAATGAAATTTTTACTTGCGTGATGACGTATTTGTCGACGAGAGTTTCCAACGTGGCTTCATCGTTCTTGTGATACGCTCCCGAGTCGTGTGTACCAGGAATAAAGATCTCGTTCAATCTTTTCTTCCCAATAATCAATCTTTTCTCGATCATCCAGTTTGGATGGGTCGACAGACATCTCGTTTCGTGTATCGTTCCATTTACGATCCAGGCAACGTGGTACTCTAAACAAATGAGCGACCGGATGCTTTGGATGACAATTGTGGTACCACCTGTTCTCAAATAATTCCGTTACTCATAATCGGCGAAACTCACTTAGACACTTTTCCTGAAACGTTAGTTCGGACGTTGCTACGAATTCACCGGGTATTCCAGTCTTGCGAAAACCCTGGATGGTTTCCGGCTGGAAGCTGTATATGGCCTTGGTACCATTGACTTCCGGTTTGCCGTCGTAAAGCACAATTTTGTCGCCCTCGCGCAAATCCAAAATCTTCCAATGAATTCCGATTTCTCTGATCATTTTGTGACTCATCAATGGTGACACGACGATTCCCAAACGAAAATCCGAACTTCCTGTCGCACAGATATGTAAACGTAGATTTTTTTTTTCGTTTTATTTAATCGCAAGAACGATCTCGATTTCGAAATGGCAATTTTTATTTATCTGCTCGCTTCCGTGTCACGCACCATTTCCGCCTTCGTCGTCTACCTCAGTCACGGGAAATCCTCGACAAAAAACTACTAACGCGATCAAAATTGTTCCACTCGCGACCTTGCGAGACATTTTTTTTCTTCTGGGTTTGAAGGACTGCAAAGAAAGAAGTTGTCGATTTTTGTCGACCGAGAAGCGAGAAGAAACGTTGTTTAGAAGTGTGCACCGGATATGAAACGCGACGCGGAACTCGGGGACTGCCGAGAGGACTCTGGTCACGCTACCACACACTCGAATAATTATTCGTGACGTAGATTTAAACCATACACTCACCGCGATTCGTAATTGCGTAACTATATCCGAAGTGAATGCACATAGTAGCGCGCATACAGGGTGTTCCACTACAATCGTGCAAAATCTTCAAAACTGCTGATGAAACTGTAACGTGTATCAACCTGAAGTCAAGGACTTTCAGGAGGTGCGTTATCTGTTGGAGAACTGCATTTGAACGTATAGATATTTTCAGCAGTGAAAAAGTCAAGGGTCCTGATTATTTCACAAAAAAATATGAATGTAGGGTTTAAATAATTTATTGAAAAATATATAAACAAATATATCCATCAACAATACATTCGGGTTCAGTAGAATAAGAGAAATGAAAAATATCGTTCGACCAACGGAATCTTGCGAAATTTTGTTGACAATAATTCCTTATCTCAGGGTTAACTTACCTTTGTTAAGATTGACGTGTCAAAAGCTCATTGAATCAAGATAAAATTAAATTTTTGGAGTAAATCACAGTCCATGCTGAGCAGTGATAAACTTGACTATCCAATCGTTTCTGACGTCAACCGGGTTTATCACGTCGTATCGTTGCTCGTGGACTACTTTCAAAAATGATTTTCGTTTTTTTGAAAATAAGCACGTCCCAGAAAAGCACGCCATTATTAGCACTAAGTATTACAATATATACCATAATATAAAAAATCAAAGTTGACATTTTTGGGTCTGCCTCGATGAAGAAACAATGGCCGTGTTTCTTCATCGAAGCCGAACCATTTGGCTTTTCACTGAAGAACATTGACTTTTAAAATGATATCTTAAAAAATGGCACTTGTAGGGTTAAGATTGACATATTATTAAGACTTTTGAATATATTATAGTGGATTAACATAAATGGGATCTCGTGTGTGTGTCTATTTCCCCATATCGCTGATCCATGGACGTATAAACGCCTCAATTTTTGCCAGTATAATAATAATAATAATAATAATAAACTAGTTATAACATTGTGAAAATACATGAAACTATGTGTCGGAAACTATAAAGCTGGCTGTCTTTACGATCACTATTATAAGAAAAATAGTCTTGCTATTTTCTTTCGGAAATAAATGATGAACAAAAATTAATAATTAACATTCGATTAGTTCTAAAAAAAGCTGTTGCTCGAAATACATATCCTTCTTTCTAATCAATCTTGTATCCTTGGTTAACCAGATATTGCCACGAATCGTCGCCGATTAACGATATGACGTGAGAGAGAATTGTCCTTCGGCAGTTATCTATATACTTCCCTTAACCATGATGAAAAGTAGAATATAATGTTCAAGGTTAACAGTGGTACACGAGAAAACCTGAATTGGTATACACGTGGAGTGAAACATATGATATTCTATTGTAGGTTGATCAACGGTAACGAATATCTATAGTAATTCGATTTGGAAGCCTTGAAGCTCTACACTATGCACGAAGATATTCTCGCACGAGAGCTCGCAATGCCTACAATGGGCACTTTATTACGGTCACTCAACCTCAATTAGGGACAACGTAACGATGGCTCGATGCTTACGATCATATTGAATGTTAAAGAATTTATTTTCAGAGAAAATGCAATGTTTATATTTTCGTACGCGTAAGTGGAAAAGTCGATATGCAAAGTTCAACTCTTGTGCCTTTGAACTTTTGAACTACGTATAATCGGTTCTTTTTGCTATGTATGTAAAATGGACGTGGTTGAAGTTTGCATCGTTCTAATGTAACGATTTATCTTCTTCGTGTTTTATTGGAAACCCAATATTGTAAGCTTTTGAAAAATTCTCGTGCTTGACGTCCCTTTTGAAATTTATTTCGCACTGACATTTTTTTAATCGAGTTCAATTTTTATCGAAGGATAGATAGGAAAATAAATACACAATTGTTTTTTTTTTTTTTTTTTTTTTTTTTTTTCTTTTTTACTAAACAATACTAAATTAGTGTAATGTATACGATGTGCGCGGGTGTGAAAAAATATGACAGAGAGTCGGTAGAATTTTCGCGAACGAAAGTTGAAGAAATGACGGCGTGAGATATTGATTCGTTAAATTTCTATTAATTTCTATTCGCGTATAACCAATTTGATTTTCGATGAATGCTTTGAAATTGTTCCATTCTTTAGATAAAAGTAAATATAAATTTGTTTATGCGGTACAATATTTCTTTGTACACAAGCATTAGATAAATTTGTTTAAAATGAACAAAAGAGAGGCGAAAAAATAGCGAGAATTGTAAATATTTTCTCGCGGTAGAGCGACTGGTCGGATACGACGTGATAAAAATTCAAGACTCAACAGATGTATATACAAACTTTCATGAAAAATACTATATACAAGTCTTTTTTTTTCTGCGTATAAACGAAATGAAAAAACATCGATATAAACTTTCGTTCGTTCGAATTCGCGAATTAATCGATACATACGCAACAATTTTGTGAGATAGTGATTTACAGTACTTTCTAGTAAAGAAAATCATAAATCGAACCTTTCAGACGTTACAATTTTTTCTCACTCGCTCGCTCACTCATTCTTTCTCTCTTGAGTTCTCTCGCACACACTTTCCCAAACCCACACAAGGTATGTAATAATTTAACTTACGGATTAAAGGTACATAAATATTACACTACTTTACAATTAATCTTTCATAGTCTCTGTCTTGGAAGACACGGTATGGCAGGATTTTTGATTAGGAATAATGTTTCATTTTGTTCTTTCATTCTCTAGCGCAGGACTCGAACGCCAGATCATAACTGAGTTAAGCACTAATTTCATTTTAAATCGAGCGCGAGTGCGGTGAGTTAACAGGACCGTATTGCTGCCGAGACGATAATCGTGTACTTTGATACAGATCGAAATAAGAAGAAAAAACACGTGCGATAAATTCATTTTGAATCCACGAATTTGGTTCGTCAACAAAGTGGATTTTCCTTACAAATAATCAGAGTATGGATCATTTTGGATTAGATCTGTCACTCAATTCCAATTTTTTGTCTGGATCAACCCGTTAATCTGGACGATTTAAAAATTTGGATCGTCGTTGAAAAAGAAAATCATCTTTTCTCAAAATTTCGAAAATGTATTCTCAGATTTCAGCTCAGTTAATGGCACGAAAATTCTTTTGGATCCTTGTCAGGCATCAACAGACTTGATCCGACAAAAACTTTGATTTCGCGACCAAGAGAAATAAAGGAACAACAAAGAATGCGATACTTCACACTGATTATCAACGAAACAAATTCGAACACCGTTTTATCGGATCAGCCCAGTTTCAACACGCCTCAATTTTCATGCGCGATTTTTTTTTGTCAGTTCATTCATTTGTTTCCTGTTACTGTTCTGTTTCGTTTTATCGTAGTCTAATGTAGCGTGCTTAACTATATATTTGTTCGAGAGGATACCAAGTGCTTATTTACATGAGAGGAAACTAAGATTAATGTGCGACTATTTCATTTCCATAGTGTATCTAGGAGTTTTTACCGTCCGAGGATCGTTCTTTCTTAACTTTATTTCGCTTTCGAGACTGTCTCTTTTTTTTCATCATTTGGGCCAGTTATCGAACAGAAAAATACCGTCGTAAAAATCGTATGGAGAAAAAATGGTTTTCGCGATCGTTGCATAAAGCCAATTGAAACAAAAGATTTCGAACGAATTCAACTGGAAATCATGATGCGGTGTGAATTATTTACATATCAAAAAATGCAATTCCGGCCGTTCCAAATAGTCTTAGGTGAAATTCAATCGCATATACAGGGTAGATTCTAAAAAAAAATAATACGTTTTTTCGATTCTACGAAGTTATACAAATTTCAAGGCGAAAATAATATCGTTAATCGTAACATTATTCTCTTATATCTCGTGATACTTCGAGTAAAAAAAAAAAATAAAAAAAGGAACCACCCCAGTGTGAATATACGTATATGTACATGCGTCACGTGTACGCTGAATCGTATTTTTTTGTTTGTTTTCATTTCATACGGTAAACCTTATTTTTATTCCAATTCAATAATTAATTATGACGATTGTCGTCTATCGTTTAAACGAATTCTCGAATTCGCTTTTGCTCGTAGCATATGCACGCGAATATAATCAGTCAGTGATATGTTATGGCAGGTCGTCGAGTTGACCCGGAAGAAAAGTCGTACAAAAAGAAAGGAAAAGAAATACGACGAACGAAAACAGAAGAAAGAAAGGCTTCGACATTTCTTTCGAACAATTGTACTAAAGTGATTTCTGTTTTTTTTTCTTTTTGTCGATTGACAATTGTGAGCTAAAAAGTTCGATATCCCTGAAAATGAAAATATACCAGAATTCGATGAATTTCTTTTTGTCGAATTATTTGCCATTGGTTTATGAAAATACGAATATGTTTTCTCGTTAATGAAAGTTCCCTGGCGATTATTATATGTTTTTCCTTACGAATTCGAAATGTTGTTTTTCTCACCCAGTACGAACATATTCTTTACTCGTCCTCCCTTCGCTTCATCTTTTAATTACGATTAATTATAGAGCGGATACGAAAGTGCATTATCTCATGGAAATATGATTCGAGATAAGAATCCGAAAGCATATTCCCACGAGATACGAAACGCGAAACAACGTAACGGAACTTACGTTACCACAGCTTCAACGCTTTACGAATAATTGAACGACTCGAGTAGTCGATCATGCCAAACGCTTTTACACATTAGAGCGAATTACACAAAAGAGCAAATACAATGATCGAGATCCATGCACGCATGCAAGCATCCACGTATGCACCACGTCCATAAATTTTTCTGCGAATTTCTTACGCGAATTATACGAATATATATCGCTGATCCAGCCAAATTGTCAACGTTACGATAGTTCCGAAACTTGAAAAATATATACGTCCGAAAAACAAAAATGAAAAATTCAATAAAAACGAGAAAACGAAGATTCATACCAAATAGCTCGACTTCCTGCCTTAAGGCACTAAGCGGCCGCGTTTACAATTATACAATACGAACGTACGATTTCCGTCTCTATCCTGAATTAAGTCTACGTTATATTATTAATTTTAGCTAATTCGACATTAGCTAAAATTGCTTTGAAAAAATGGTTTCTTTAGAAAAAGAGAATATCTTTAATGCGGTTGCATTGAAAAGATGCTTTTTCGCATGTTATTTGATACTCATTATTTTGATATCGATTACGATCCATTAAATTACCTTCGCTCCTTATTTTCATCTCGTATTACTTTTCTTATCATTTTTTTCTAACTGTTTTCATGTAACAGTCAATGCAGCCGCACTCGACTGTTTACGTTCGTCATTCGATAAGAAATTACTAGACGCTCAGTAAGCTTTATAAATACATGGTAAGCATACATTCATACACGCGTACACTCGAATAAACACATCGCTGAACGTACGAGCTCATCGTGGCGAAACTTTTGACGCGATCATTCTAATTATTACTTCAGTCGGAATTACAGTTTGATACTTTCCGTTTTTTTTTTTTCGTTTCAATTTTTTGAATCGAACCCTTGCGGAGAATAAAGTGATTTCGTTGTGTTCGAGTCATAAAAATGACCAAAGAAAGAGAGTTTTTGTCGGAGCGAACCGAGCGAGGATATTTCGCGAATTGCCAAAAGGCCGCGTGTGCATATTTCTTTTTCACGAGTAGTTGAGATATCGGACACCGAGGAGTGCTCGAGAACGAAAAAAAAATTGCGGAACACTGCAGAGACGTTGCATTCTCGTGCAGTATTTTTTATTTTCATCGGAAATCCGAATCAGCAATTTCACGACGAGACTTTTCAAGTACCTGAACCGTTATATTGCAGTTCGTAGGGAAATACGAAATTGTACGTTTTAAAACGTCGTTATCTTTTTCAAATTTTTTTTTTCAGATTGATTAACTTTCACGAAGATTCGTCGATTTCTGGTATGGCTGATAGGCTGATGTATCGTAAATATAGGCCGTGACTTTTACACTTTTGATAATATTGTCGCGACGGCTGTTTCAAAAAACGTGGCGATCTGACGTGAATAAAAAAGAGGAAAACTACTATCGATTGTTGTTCTATCGTTTTTGCGTATTTCGTTATATCCGATGTCTATTTGTTTTATCGAATATTTCTTTTTTTTTTGTATTATTTCGTACTGCAGCACGTCAGTGACTCTGTGTCCGTAATTCTATGTATTGCATTGTTCGATCAAGTTTTTTTTTCACATTCTCCTTTGATATCCTTTTATTAAGTAGAGACGAGAATTCAGCGAGCATGCGCCCGTTCGACGAACTTTTCATTCAGAATCATCAATTCTTTTCCAAAATGAAACAACGTTTTGTTCACTTTGGAAAACTCTACGTGCGTGGCAATTACGAGAAACGCGCATAAAACGCGCGTATGTATATGAATGAAGGAACTTTGGTGCAAAAAGTAAAAAAGGAAGATTTCGAAGAAGCGAATGAGTTCGAGACTCGATAATTCGACTCCTTGATCTCGAACCTTTGTGACCTCACCGTACAAATGACAGAAGGCATGTTTGATGAAAACGAAAAAAAAAAAAAAAAAAAAAAAAAAAAAAAAAAAAAAAAAAACCACCACAATACGATACAAAATTGTGTATCAACGAAAGGACCCTCTCTCAGCCGTGCTCGATGTGTGGGCGTTAATATATTATTTTACAACGGATAAACTTAAGGAAAATAGAGGCTGACGTTAGCTCGAATCGCCTCATCCTATTATTCTTCCTTATGTGTGAATTCGATTTTTTCGTGAGTGAGAAAAGAGTAAAAAATTAGCGTACCATATATGTGTGTATATATATGTGTGTGTGTGTGTGTGTACGTGTGGGAACAAGCCTAAAAGTTAAGATGATCGATCCAACGTTTCCCTGTTTTTTTTGTTCCAGTGACACTTTCACGAAACTCATTAGTAGCGCACTCTTCCTTTACTTGGGCACTGTACTGTGCGATACTAAAACGAGCGTGCTCACTTGACACAAGTTTTAGCGAAAATTCATTTTTTTTGTCTTTCTATTTTCTTATTCGCCGCAGTCTTATCGCACGGTTTTCCCCGTTATATTTCCGGCTCAAGTGTTTCGGCAGATAGAATAATTTATTTTTAATCGTAATTTCTTCGTATTCGCAGAAGGAGGTTTCGCAACACATCGCGAAAGGACGATTTTTTGTTTGCAATTGTAATTGTAATTGGATTAAATCGACGAGACGTAATCGCTCTCGCAATTTTTTCAGTCGTGTGCGGTTGCCCTGAGAATTATTTGTACATCCGTATCGGTATCGAGAATCTTGCGATTATATTCCATTTTTCGTTAATTCTTTTGCATTCATTGTTCCGTGATGCCGAATTTTTCGTTTTGTATTCCCAAAGGGCTCGTTGAACGGGACGCTCGATCAACGATCGAGCGGCGCGTCCTCGACGATAGTTAAATTACCAAAGTGTTGAAAGCCATTTTTGAATATTCTGCCACGACTGGTGCCCGCTTTAGTCTGATCGAGGAGGGTAACGTTGTCCTCGAATTCTTTGACCCAACGAGCGGTTTCGTTGCCCCAATGGAAGCGTATCGCTGCGGGATGATGGCATACCTTTTTCAATCCGAGATTTCGTATCTCGACACCGTTTTCCGAGTGATAGAAGGACTTTTCGCAAAAGTCCTGACTGAGAAAGGGTTCGAGTTCGGCAACGATTTCCATGAAGGTAGGACGATCGTTGGGTCGCCACTTGAAACACTTTTCCATCATGTTGACGATTATTTCGGGACTGTTGCGCGGTACGGTGACGGTACCGTGTCTCAAGACGTAATTCAATACTTGCTCGTTGGACAAGCCCTGATAGGGTATCTCGGCGAGTGTTAGAATCTCGTAGAGAACGACACCGAAAGACCAGACGTCCGAGTCCGAGGTGAAGACACCGTCCGAGAGATTCTCCGGTGCCATCCAGCGTATCGGCAAGAGGCCCTTTTTGCCGATCTTGTAATAATCCGTAGCGTATATGTCGCGTGCCATACCGAAATCGCCAATTTTACAGACAAGATCACGCGAGACCATGCAATTCCGAGCGGCGAGATCGCGATGAACGAATTTTTTCGATTCGAGATACGACATGCCATCGGCAATTTCACCAGCCATACGAATAATCCGTGAAACGTCAGGAACGAGATGGGACTCGCGTATTCGACGCAAATAAGTTTTGAGATCGCCATTGTCCATGAGTTCCATAACGACGTAAGGTGGCGAGCCATCGGACACCACACCCAGCAGTTTGATTATGTGAAACGTCGAAAAGTTCTTCATTACCGAGGCCTCGTTGAGAAATTCATTTTTGTCCGTATCCGCGGAAGACTCGTGTATCGTTTTCACCGCGACTTGCGTCGTGCCGTTTAGTATACCCCGATAAACCATTCCAAAGTTGCCGAGACCGAGTTCTTCGAGGATTTCGATACTGTCGCGAGGCACTTCCCAGCTGTCCTTGACGTATTTGGACTCGATGTAATCAGGATTGACGCTGGCTATGAGCCTCTGCTGTTGGCGTTTCCGTCGATGACTACGATTCACGAGATAACCAACGACGAGTATCGTAACGAGGAAGCCAACGCTCAAAAGAACAACGAGTAACGCGGTGTTGTCCTCTTTGAGGCCTACGCTGAAGCTTACGAGATCGGAAAATTGCCCGTCACCAGCTAACGATACCGAGCGCACTCTCACGTTGTATTTTCCCGGGCTCAAGTTTCGAAGAAAGTATTTGCTGCGTTTTTCACGATGGCTGCTTTGCGGTATACAATCGGTGCTCTTTTTGGCATCCTTGACGATAGTATTAGTATACTCGATCGTGTGAGCTACAGTGAGACCGTTCGGATCGTTCGGTGGTTCCCAGCTTATCGTCACTATAGTATCGTTCATAACGTTGACGCTAACGTCGCTCACGTTGTCCGCGCTCGGCCGTTTTTTCGTTCGCGTATTCGTATACTGTACCGTCGAACACATTTGCGTACCGTTTTCGAGTTTCTGGCCGCAGGCAGCGACCGATATCGAGTACAGGGAATAATGACGAAGTTTCTTCAAGAGATAAGAGCTCACGTTCATACTGACGTTATGAACGAAAGAGTAATAAATACCGTTCCACATTCGGGTTCTCGTGTCGTCGATAATCTCGTTGCGAGCGTTCCTCCAATCGAAATCTTTGGTCGAGGCACGAGGCGACGGGAGATTCTCGGCTAGATCGTAAAAATCCGTCGCGTCCACGTTGTAACGATGCGAATGGCAATAATCCTTACGTCCCGAGGGTAGATAACTTATCGTTATGTTTTCGTGGCAGAATATCTCGAATTTCTTCGAAGTCGTTGATTTCGTCGGGTCGTCTTTGCGACAGCAGGATTTGGCGTCGTTCGAGGCGGGCTTGACTGTCACCTCGGTAACAGGCTCGACTTCCGGTACAAGACCGTATCTGCAATAGTCGCGATTTTCCAATAGATTAACGTTTTCGGGTCTCGCGTAGCCCGAAATCATGTAATAATATATAGGACCGTTGGGATGTTCCGGTGGTCCCCATTTAACGACGATCTCCGTGTCGCTCACCGCAAACGAGGTTACGTCCGTGGCCGCTGAGGGCACATCGCTTCTCGTGCGAAAAAAAATAATCCTCGATTGTCCGGTAGGACCGGTGAAGTAATTTTTGTTACGCGCTGAGAGTGTCTTGACGTAAACTCCGTACTTCGTGTAGGGCTTCAAATCGCGCAACATTTTGGACATTCTCGTGTCGGCGCTCGTATCGTTGCGCGGTATACCGACGTCGATTATTTGCCAGGTATTGTTGTTACGACCGCACGAATTGCCCTCGTGGCTTATACTTTCATCCTCGGTCTCCACGTAGTACAACAGGTAGCCGAGCAATCGTTGTCCAGGACTCGGCTCGTAAACGTCCCAAACGAGATTCGCGTATGTCGCTCCAAGCGCGTCGAAACTTATATCAATGTCGACGATGTCGCAGGCGACTTTCTCTCCGTTCGATTCGGGCTGCACCTCGACGTCAGTGAAATTCGTTATACCGACCATCTTCCCGAAACGTACGATTCTCGACAGGCATAATTTTGGATTGTAGTGGAAAAACAAACGGCCGTTTTGTATATCGATCTGTTGACCCTCGGGAAAGAGCTCCGAGAGGTTCGGATTGTCGAGTAAAACGAGACTCGCGTTGTTCATATCCAATCTCTCTCCTTTTATCACTCGCAATTTTTTGAAAAAGCCCAGCGTCGTTATCGGAAAGGAATGCGTCACTTTGAGGTAATCCGTTATCTCCTCGACCATCCCGAAAGCGTCCGTCAATTCGTTGATTATGTTCGGATTTCCGTTGCGTATCTGAAACTCCAGGGCACCCTTGATCACCGTCGTACCCCGAAAACTCTGTGCATCCGAGATGTGACGTATTATCGCGCTCTGGCCGATTTTTTGGCAACGACCTTCGCAGGCACGACAAGTCGTTATCTGGAAAATCAATTCGCGAATGGAATGGCGTTTCGAGAGAGTTATTTACATTTTTATTCAAACAAGAGTAAAGGACTCTTCGGTGATGATTCGGATACGCGAATCTCTAGATCTACTCACGTTATTCGCGTCGACTGCATCCTCGAAACCGTCGGGGCATTGAGTCAAACACGAACCATTGAAGGGACGCCATATTTCAACTTTTTCGATTGTTAGTGTAAACCGAACTCTGTTCATTCTCAAACATTCCTCCTTGGTGATGCATCTTCGATAGCGATACGCGTACCTGTTGAATCAACATTAAAATATTACTCATCGATATCATCATCCGTTGTACAACTTGTATTTTTTTATCACTCGTATTTTTATCAATCGTTTGGCTTTTTTTTTCAGTTCGTCGGAGAACCACCGACAGTATAACTTTTATTATCCAGAAACATTCGTATCGCCCGGGACTTTGCGGTCATCGATCGAAATATTGTCCCTAGGCAGTGCCGTATTGAGACGCCGTTTGAGATCGCTTTATGAAAACGTAATC
Source organism: Ophioninae sp. B BG-2022a (assembly GCA_030522765.1). Taxonomy (NCBI): domain Eukaryota; kingdom Metazoa; phylum Arthropoda; class Insecta; order Hymenoptera; family Ichneumonidae; species Ophioninae sp. B BG-2022a. Next base: position 14,861 of record JAPYZJ010004730.1, read on the forward strand.
CACTTGGCCAATGCTGTTTGAGATCGTAAATCACTGCCGGCCATTAGCGGCACCGCCACTATCGTTCGTACGTCGATAAAAGAATTTACTTCTGAAGCCTTTCGAGCTTCAATTCCGGTTAATGAAATACCCAATGGACTTATCGATGACCCGATTATTTCTTACATTCGAATTTTATCCCGTGGTAATTGACGCGACGGTCTTATTAATGACGCGCCATCTAGAAATCACGAATACGTGCCTAGAAAACTATGTCGAAATTTGCATCGTTCGAATGCAACAAAAAAATAAATTATTTCGTATTCTTTTCCATTATCCAACAAAAGTATCTAATGGAAAGTTCGGTTTGTACGTATCAAAAGAAGAATCTGGTTAAACGTATTCCAATCACTCTTGTGGCTCGACCTTAATCCCGTGGAATTCCAATGAAGCAAAATTCGACATAATTCGTCGGAATGAGATTGAACCTCGTTAACTCACAAGTCAGACGGACAACTATCGATGCATTTGCCCTCGTGCCGATACCTCTTGCATACCTCGCAGTGGACCGCGGTCGGACCGGAACACTCGCCCAGGCACTCGTGATGGCATCCCGTGCTCTTGATCTTTTGACAGTGCTTGGCGTTCCAGCAATGTCCATCCGGGCAGTGTGAACAAACTGTCGGGAACAAACCCAAACAAAACATTCAAAAATCAAAACTCCATTTTTCACGTCTGATACTTCGTGCAAATCTCGTTCTCGCGGGCTCGTCGAGTCGAGAGATCGAACAAAGTCAACCTCGGTTCGTATCATTGAAGCAACACGCGACTCAATTTTATCTTTGTGTAGAATTTTTTATTTTTTATTTTTTTATGTAATACTTCGTAACGTTTGAGGATATTGCTAATAGTTGGCTAATTCTCCCACAATATCGACGTTTCGTCTTTTTTTCCTTTTTCATACGCTTTTTTCATCTCTTCGGATAAAGTGGATCGAATAATATAGAATTCTCATTGGAAAAATACTTTCACAATCTCGTTCGTCCCATTCGTCATTCCATCATAATCTTAATTAAAATATGCGCTTGTGTATGGCTGTGTGCAAATAGCATACTTTGAACCCGTTATATCTGATTGACGATTTTTACAAGGACCAACAAATGGCGAATAAAATACAAAGTTAATTTTACTCACTGCTTGTTGGTTTTGGAGATACAAGGCTGGCTTTGCATTATATCGAATATAGTCAAAAAATTCTAATTATAAGTTTCTAATTATAGTGAAATCAACACCGCAGATAACAACGAAAATTATGTTCAATTTTCCAAATTCCCTTTCCCAAATTTGCGCCGCGAAAATCATTCAATCTTTTATTACAAATCTTAATTCGTGATTTAGGACGAATTTGAAAAATATGATTTTGGACAAAACTAGACATTTCGATTGCGCTCCAACGATGCAACCCCCGAGTCCTCTGTATCGCGTACAGGAATACGAATGTGCAGGAATGTGTAGGAATATGTAAGGAATATGAATGCAAATGAGTCTTAACGAAGTTGACCGCATTTCGAGACGCGGGAAACGATCGGATAGCCGGTTCTTATCGAGAAAGAAAAATCATTTTTATCGTTGCAGAAAAGTTTAACCGGTCTATCGTTTTGTCGTGAGATCGTGCCCGTGGCTTGCCGTTGGTGAAGGCATGCAATTCGTTCTCCCGAGAGAGGGAAAGCCAGATAGGGCAGGTGGAGGGGTTCGTTTTTTTCATCACGGATATTGGCCGTAAAGTATGCTCTCTTCGCGCCGTGATCGCGTGTGCCAACTGTCTAGTTAGAATCCAAGGTTTTATCTTGGTCAGGACAGGATGATGCACGGCTCTGTGCCGCAGATGCCTACAACCCCCCCCCCCCCCTCCCCCTCCTCCATCACCGTCGTCTCCTACCTCACGAGTACAAAGTCACGTGGGACGAGGCGCGCGTGTTCGCCGAAGTACTAATTGCGCAAAGTTTTGCGATCGATTAATTATCCGAGCGTGATCGACGACGACCATGCGAGGATCGTGAATCGACTCTCATCTAACGCGGCCATATACTTTTTTGCGCGGCGTTTGAAAAGTAGAAATCGAGCTCTCGTCGGGACGATGAGAGTCACGAGAATCTCGTAGAAAATCCGTGCGAAGTTCGAAACTTGACCGTTACTTCCTCAGCATATTTGAATTCCTCGCGAAAAATGAGCCTCGTTTATATTTCGCAACGCTAGCATCCACGTGGCAAAAATGAAACGACTATCAAGGTGGAACTCGCGTCTAATTTACATTACGTTGAAGCCTGCATGGTTGGAATACAACGAAAATAAATCATTTTCAAATTCGGTTTTTTTCGGACGATTTGTACGGGAAAAATTCTTTAAACATTTTTTACACTTTTTTTTTGTAAATTTTTATATTAATTAGAAAGAAAGTTTTGTTTATTATTTGAAACAGAGAATTCAAATATTTGCAAAAAAACATCGTTGTTTGCCAACGACGCAAACTTCAACCTGACTAATTTGCACGATTGTTTTTTTTTTTAATTATGATTGTATCGGATAATACTGCAATTACAAGAAAATAAAAAATCGCCGGTTATCTCGAAATTTGAGTACAATCGTTACTACGTTTCTTGAGATAATACGAACACGTATTTGATTATCAGATCGCTGCTGAGTCATTCTGTATGTTAAAGATAATACGCAGTACGATTGAAAACACAAACATCCTGAATGGCTATTTGGGCTAAGCAAATAATTCAAAAATCGCTAAGTTTGTCGAGGTTTCTCATAGAAAAATCACTGCTCCTTCATCACTGCTCAAGGTTTCATTTGGTGTGAAGTTTGCATTATCGAAAATTATATATACCAGACATCTGGTAACTCGTTAAATTTTCGTCAGTCAATTTTCGAAGACATTTATAAAAATCGAAAAAAACAAAAACAAACACAAAAAAACATCGAGAAAAACATTTTCGTTGCATGCTAATGATGCGCACAGTAACATCTCGGTTATTCACGATTTTTCGCAGAATAAAGGGAATGGTGTAACTTTTTTCCAATGAGATCAAGTACAAAAGTGAAATTTGTGAAAACAGCGATTGCGATATTGTTCTATGAATATTATGTAATTTCTCCATTTATTACGAATTACAGGATTCGATATTAATTTCGAATTACATAATTCGTAATTTATCTCAAATTACAGGATTCTCATTCGTAACAATAATCGCATACGATTGTTCTTCCGAATATATAAAAAAAATCGTTACTAATCGTAATAATAATATATTTATTATTTAGTATAAACAGGAAGAAATGCCATGGCGAATGCAATACAGATGGATATTCTGTACTATTGAGACGAGGATAAAAAAAAAATTGGCAAATAATAAAGTAAAAATTAACGATTTTCAATAATATTATAAGAATTTATAATGTTATAAGAATCGTTTAAAATTATTATAAGAATAATGTAAAATGATTATTATAACAATCAATTATATCATTGAGAATTATTTATAACGATAATGTGTGAGAATAAACCCAAGTATTATTAATATTATTATTCGTGCGATAATACTATACAAGAATAATAATTAATTTCGTTAGAATCAAATAATCTGCAAAGCACTCAAACTGAACGAAAAAAATAACTCCACGTATCCTTTCCTGCAACTTTGTGAATTATGCTACTTAATTGTCATAAATGTAGCAACATTTTCTCGTGGGTGGAATCGCGGCAACAAAGTTGCTACCTTTACGCGCACCTTATCGGTTACATTCGCGTGTCGTTCTATCGCGGGCAATCGTAACCAGTTTTGTCTCAATATTTTTTAGCGCTAAACGACATATCATATTGCGATATGTTGCGATATTCACACAGAAAAATCCGGATACTTTCCAAAGTGAAACAGTCTTTTGCATGGGCTTGAAGTTTGTGCTGGAATGCAGTCAATTCTTTTTCTAATTTTCTTATCTTCATTACTATCGAAAATATTATTTTTTGGATATTACCTCAAGTTGAAACAAATACGCCGATCGTTCATTCTACGACACCGGCCTTTAGTATAAATCATTATAAGTTTATCGATTATCAATATTTTTCAATTAAAAAATCGTGAAAAAATGAATTTCGATGTTGTTTAATCGATACTTCCTTCAGGAAATCGTAAATCACAAAATGGGTCTGTTTTTTCGGACTCAAACTGACGCAAAACTAGTAAAAAAGTAAACCAACATTTTCATGAGTTTTCAGAATGCATCGTTGATGTGTAAAGATCGATTGGATAATCAATGTTTCAATTTTAAAAATTATATAATAATTATCAAACATTAATAAAATATACAAGAAAACATCGTAATCTTCAATAATCAATTTCAAACCAATGAATCATTGAACTAAAAAAAAAAAAATCTGTGCATTTCCAGAAACATTTTCGTCAAACATTTATCACAATTCGAGCATAGCAATAATCACGGAATTCTATCACCAAAAACGATTCGAAATCGATTCCACGAAACTGCCATCCAAAATAATGTAGAAAAATCTCTAACAAAGTCCATACCGGGACAAGAAGCTTCGTTACTGTTGTCCTTGATGAAATTTTCACCCGCGGTAACGATGGCGCTCCAGTCGAGTGTCGAGGTGTAACAGAGAGACGGATTTTTCTCGATCCTTACGGCGCCTCTCGATATCTCCGTCAATTTGTTCAAGCCAATCTGTAAAATAATTTTCTCCGTTTAATTCGACGCTTGAAGAGCCCGCCCACCGATTGCGTGACATCGGTCGCGTCGAGAGTTTTTCTCGGAGCGAATCTCCCCTCGTTTCTTAATCCGTTTAAACAGCTTGACTTTGTTACTTGACCCGATAGTTTAAACGACCGAGATCGAGCAATTAGTCACCGCGAAACCGCGTTCCTTTTGCGTGGGAATGTTCGTCAATATATGTATATATGTATATTTACACACGTGTATATTCGTGATTTACAATGAATAATGTGGGAGCTCGTTGAACACTCGAGTTACATACGCGTCAAGCGTGCGATTGACGGGACGTGACGAGTGTCGAAAATCGATTGAGTATCAGTCGCCTGGTATGCTCAGTGTCAACTCGTTAATTGCTCATTTGATTCTTCGGTTGACTGACCGTCGTGAAACGCAGAGCTTCGTACTTCCGATCCCAAACATCGATCTCACACGATCATTGTTTTTACGACTTTGGGAAGACGAATTGTTGCAAGATTACAAAAAATTATTTCCCTCGTCCAATTTGTTTATTCGGAAAATTAAGAAAAAAAAAAGCTCGAACGCCTGTATCATTGTATCAGCGATCTACGAGTGAGATCAGTAAGAAGGTAACTGAGAATGAAATAACGGTTGGATTAATTAATTTTCCAATTAATCCAACCGTTGGATTTTTTTTACCCATTTTTACCAATTAATTAATAATTCATTAATTGGTAAAGAAACGATAATGGAGATGGTGCCGGATTAAGCTAGGAGATTGTAACAAGTTTTATTACTTCGAGATTAGGAAATAAAACACTACTTTTAAAAACATGGATTTTTGGATTTAACGGGTAAGAATTTCGAGATAACTTGTCAAATTAATTGCTCCAAGTTAATCACTTTTAACCCTACATTGCGTATGGTAGGTTAACAACCAACAAAATCTAATCTCACTCCGAATTCGTAACGAGTAGCGACATCTTTTGAGAATACGAGGAAACTAGATGCAATTATTCATGTCCTAATTCATATAATTTTAGGTAGATGTCGTTAGAGGAAGACAGAATGAAGTTTTTGTGCGAGCAGTCTTTTCACCAAACTCTGTACTTGTCGAAGTTTGAAATTTCATAAAATTGGCTTATTTTGTATTTTGAAATAGAAAAAAATATCTACACTCTTGTTGGAGTGTCAACTATTACGAGGTAAGTGTATTTTTTCAATTAGTTTGTATTTCGATGTTGATAAAATGATTTTTATCAACGTTCCTGATGTGGAACTTAAAATTTTCAATTTTTTTAACTTTTTAATTAAAAAAATTTTTTTTTGACTATTTTTTACGATATCCAAGCCTAAAATAGCACATAATTTTTTTTTTCCAAACAGATTAAAAAACTCATGCATTGTAGGTTTGAAGTTCATTAAATCATGAGGTTGAAGTTCGCAACGTTGCGCCGCAACGAAAATCATTATTTTTTAATTTCTCTATTTCTTTTACACTGTAATCGTAATTAAAATACCTCAATAAATATACAAATCTTTATTGTAATAATCTAGAATTTAAATATGAAAAAAAAAAATTTACTAAATAATAAATCTAAGGAAATAAAAAAATGAGACAAGAAATTTCGTGGCGTCGCAACGATGCGAACTTCAAGTCCCTATTAAATCAAGATTATTTAGACGACCTTGTGTCTTAATTTTTTTTTTTTACTCTTCAATATCGGAAAACACCGTTATGCACTGCGGTTAGAAATCGTTGAGGATAAGTAATCGCGCAAGAACATTTTTACTTTCGGAAAACCCGACTCCGTTGAACTTTCCTTTCTACGTGTTTAATCCGGCACTGAATCGACCGAACTAAGGAATGCAGGATGTAACTCCACTTTATCAGTCTTTATCAGAGAAAATATGTTTTTTCTCACCTCCTGCAAGTTTTGCATCTCGTAGATCATGAAGGAATAATCGGCGAGCAAGACGTCACCCCTGATCACTTGGAGATTAGGAAATAATCCGCTGAGGGTCTTGAGGTTGTTGACGCGATAAAGAAGCAGGTAACCCGTGACTTCGCGCAACAGAGGAAACGAGAGTTTCTGAAAATCGGCCTCGACGTTGTTCTCGATTAGCACGATTTGAAGAAAACCCTCGATAACCCGACAGTCCTTCAGTACCGCGAAGTTGTTCACGCTGTTGCGTATATCGACGGTCGAACATATCCCGTCCGCGACCGTTATGTTTTTGTACTTTCGTAATGTTTTTTCTCTCGACGATTCGCTCGGTTTGTGATTTTTCTTCGGTAGATTCGAGGCCGCTGATTGATTGCCGCTCTTTTCCGGACTTCCCACCATGGATCTTGACGAGTATGAAAAATAAAGTACATTTTTAAAAGATCGTTACAAACCAAACGAGAATGGGTTGGATTTTTAATCATAATTCACTTTTAAAAAATCTCAATTCCTAATTAAATTCCTAATTTAAATTCTTATTTCAATCCTATTTTTTAATCCTGAGTTCAAATCCAAATTACGAAATTTGTAAAATATGGGCTCGGGGAATAATAAAAGTGAGAAACTGATAATAATTTTTATTGCGTTTCAACGATGCCTAACGTCAGGTCCATAATGTTTTATAAACGCACGATGTGCGAGGTTTGTTTACAAAAATAAGACGGCTTTTCAAATTTCGACTTTTTCTCGTTACCGAAACTAAAAGGAGCCATGAAAGGACGGAGATTCGCCACGATTGAGGGGATAAAGATCGCATCGCTTAGAAAGCTCGAGACCATCCAAAAAGCGCATATCAGAAATGTCTCGATCATTGAAAGAAGCGCTGGTACAAGTGTCATATATCTGAAGTGAATTACTTTGATGGAGACAAAATAGAAATTGATTACTAAATAAATATTTATCACGAAAAATAAAATGACACGTTATTTTTTAAACAAAATTCGTATACAGGGTGTCCCACGTAAGAATGTCATCCGTGAGATGGGTAGTTGGGCTTGAAATTCTAAGTCGATTGATACAAGCATGTATGATTCCGGATCAACCCTTGAATTGTTATTAATTTTTATAGGCAGCCAATCAGGTGCGCCCGTTCAGCGGGCTTAGCCTCGAAATAATTATTATATTTAGACGTTTAGTGTCATATCACAGGTCCATGTCGATGTATTTTTATACCTCCACAATTTAATTCGCCTTGAACTCTCCATTTCTAGGGAAAAATGTCGAAAAAATATTCTAGATCGGTTTTTCGCATTTTTACAGTCTAATTTTGCACTTTCGGCAAAAACTCAGGCATATTCTTAATTAGCAGTACATTTCCGATTAAATAGACACTTTTAAGAGTTTAAAAACGGAAAAAAATATTTTTCGACTTTCCCGGCCACTTTTCCGGAATCTCAAAAATCACGAAATTTCAAAAGGTCGTATGGTGAGCTTCTTATTAGCTACGGAGATTTATTTGGTGGGTTTGGAAAAGGTTTTTGCCTGACTTAAATAATGGCGTTGGATTCATATCGATATCTCGCATAGTTTTCCCGGAAAGTCTACTTGAAAAACCGCAAAAAAAGAGGCAAAGGGGTATGTATGGAAAAATTGGCAAAAATCGATGGTCCAACTTTGAAATTCTGCCAAAAATCGAAA
>JAPYZJ010004731.1:0-19542 GCA_030522765.1 Ophioninae sp. B BG-2022a
CTCTTACTTTTGGTGGCCAGCAGCTGCCACCCGACCTCGAGTTGTCTTCCCCCTTATACGGCCGAGAGGACCGGTGATGCGCTCGCGGGCGTTATACTTTCCATCTTATTTCCCAACACCGCGAGCGCCCGTAAACCTGTAATTTTTTTTTTATCGCCGAATAACCCACTTTACTTTTATTTATATCGAAAAATCATTCGATGTTCGTTCAGGCCGATAGGATTGATCCTTTTTTGCGTTCAAAAAATTTTAACGATGCGCATCACGAGCGAGGCGCAAAATGTAAATGAATGAAACGAGAAGGCGATTCTTAAACCTCGATAAATCATTTTGCAGTTGAGCACCGTGCAGATCGAGATGAAATCTTTCAAGTGTCCCGGGTCTCCGGAAAACGCCAATAGTATCGGAGAAACGAGCAACGACGGGGATGGGCCAGGAGGTTGGAGCAATTATTATCATCAACATCATCGCGCTATGACGCGACACGCGACCCATCGGGTGGAGGAAAGACTGGCGAGTCTCGAGCGTAAAATCTCGGTGGTCGCGCGGAAGCGCGGAGTCCTCGAAAAGCGCGTCGTATACGAGAATCAGGACGAGTTGAGGCAGAAAGTCTCAGAATTAGAGAAGAATCAAGCAATAATGGAGAATCGAGTGATGAACATGAGCAAAGAAGGGGAGGAACGAATCACCCGGGTGGACGAATCGATAATCGGCTTGTACAAGTCATTGGAGAAGATCGAGGAAAAATTTGAGAACAACAGATCCGAGGAAAAGAGAGAAATTTCCAAGCTAGAAGTTACGGCAGCTAAGAAATACGCCGAGTTATCGTTGACGCGCGAGGAACTCGGGAATCTTCGAAGAACCGTCCAGGCCCTGAGCGTGAGCGCTTCCAAGTTGCAGGAACGCAGCGATATTCAACGCGACAGTATAACCAGCCTGAAATCGACACTGGTGAACGTGACGAAAAATCGAGAGCTCGGTGATTCGCCAGCGTTGGGAGCGCTCGAAGGTGCTCGGGGAATAACCAAGGAATTGGAACGAGCCGAGGACGATTATCGTACGATGATCGAATCGTTGCCGGCCAACTGCGAGGATCATCACGACGGTTTAACGATGTTGGCTCCGGGTGGTCAAGCGCTTCCGCTTCTCGTCTCGTGTCGTCGCGGTTGGATAGTCATAGGACGGCGGATCGACGGTACCGTCGACTTTGACCGGAAGTGGAACGAATACGCGGAAGGTTTTGGCTCGCCGTTAAACGAATTGTGGCTCGGTAACGAAGCTATCCATCGACTCACTCGTGACAATTGCACCAGACTCGGTATCGATCTCGTTGACATTTACGGCACACGCTGGCGCGCCGAGTACGAAAATTTCCGCGTGGATTCCGACGAGACCGGTTATCGACTGAGCGTCTCGGGTTACTCCGGAAACGCAACGGATGCGTTCTCCTATCAGAACGGTATGGCTTTCAGCGCTAAAGATCGCGACATGGACACGAGCTCGTCCGATTGCGCGGCTAATTATCGCGGCGGTTGGTGGTTCAGTCATTGCCAACACGCCAATCTAAACGGACGATACTCCCTTGGACTCGCGTGGTATCGCGCCGATACCAATCAGTGGATGGCTGTTGTCTCCGCGGTTATGTCCATTCAAAGGAAACTTCAGTGTTGAAATCTTGTGTAAATCGCAAGCCGATCGAACAGTCAAAAACGAGAAGACGAGCAAATCCAATTTCAGATTTCGGAACTTTTCGAGAATTACTAGGTTAGATTAAGAACTTTTAGTGATGTTTTTGACAACAAAAAATCGTTTCTATTGCACTAATGGAACATCAAATAGAATCTCGACCTAGTCCCCGTCGAAACGCACAATTCGATGGCTGCTGAGAAAAGATGAAGAAAAGTTCCGACGGTTGACGATTGGCGATAAAGTCCAGTGAGATTTCTCAGCGTGTCGCGTCGTACTCAAACTGTATCCAAGCTGAACCAAAGAATTAACATATCGCCGCTCTTTTTACTTTACAGTCACTTTCCTCTTGTACATATTGTTGTGTGCTGTAACATTTAGATGCGGCCAATAGATCTGTCGTAGTAATATTATTATTATTATTATTATTATACTGTTGTAGCACAGGAGTAAGAAAAATACACGTTTTGTGAAAATGGCGAGTGTCCGCTGGCTTTTTATTTCTCAGCACGTTCAATATTCTTAGGCGCAGTTATCGCTCAATTACATACATGCGTTATTTCCCCACCCAATGCGACAATCCCTATATCCCTAGGTGCTTGAGAGATCTCACGTTATTCGTAGATCCACTTTTCGGCCCAGGAGGACCAGTCGAACAGTTCCTTCTCGGCTGTCTCGCCGAACCACAAACTGATCTCCTTCTTGGCAGCTTCCACGGAATCCGAACCGTGTATAATGTTACGGCCGATCTGGACGCAATAGTCACCACGGATGGTGCCAGGAGCAGAGTCCCTGGGGTTTGTCTCGCCAAGCATCACACGGCCGGTTTTCACGGCGTTCAAACCCTCCCAGACCTAAAAGCGTAGTTCGATCCAATTAGTAAATCCAATTTATCCAATGGCATTGAAAAGCCTTCTTTTTTATCCGCGCAAAGTACTTTTTCTCAACGCTTAATCCGTTGACATTTGAAATCATATATTTACCATTGGAACGACTGGTCCGGTGCTCATGTACTTGACAAGGCCGGGAAAGAACGGAAGTGCCGAAAGATCGGCATAGTGTTTCTTCAGCAATTCTTCGGAAGCCTACGTAAAAGAAACAATCCATGTACATTCCTTAAATCGGCGGAAAAAATTGATTACGGACGGTGCGTCGCGATCGTAAAGATAATCTCAAGTTACTTACCCAGGTCATCTTCATGGCGACGAGCTTAAAGCCCTTCTCCTCGAAGCGCTGAATTATTTTGCCGACGAGACCGCGCTGAACGCCGTCGGGTTTGATCATGATGAAGGTACGCTCGGTGTTCGACATTTTGATTGTATCGGATGACTGCGATCAACGGGTTGACTGGACGTAATGGAGTGACGGACCGGCAGCTGCTGCGTCGGACGTTAGAAAGGTCGCGAGAAGATAAGACGGAAGCAACGAGGCGAGGGTGCGCGGAGATCGGTGCGCACACGCGAATCTCGTGCACGGATAGAACGCACAACCGGACGTGCATTAATACAAGGCGACGCTAAGCCTATATAATTGAATAAAAGAAACAAGTCGATGTCGATTGGCTGAATCGCCTCCTATAGACTTCCAAGCCGTACGATAGCACATTCTTTCCCGACGTAACGCGATCTGCGAACGGCGCATTCAAATTTCCCGCGCTTTAGCTCCAGTAGGCTCCAACCCAAAGGTACGAAAGCAGTGCGCGCAGTGAGTGCATTGCGAATAAACTCCGCGAAAACAAAAAATCTGATCCTTGTAGCAAAAAAATTCATTCGCGCCATATCCTTCATGGTATTTTTTGCATCCTCCTGCATCATCGCGATCTTCAGGTGTTCCCTCGTGTTTTGTTATCGAGCGAGCACAATCATCATCATCATCATCGTGAAAGCCGCGAGATCGCGCGGCAGGTGGCGAATTCTGGCGGGGTGGGTTCTTCCGTCCCTCGACGTTTCAATAATCCCCACTTCAAAATGGCGCTGGTAGAGAAATCGTGTTCCTCCAGTTGTTTGAGGTGAAAGAAAAGGACGAAGTCACAAGAATACGCACTTTAGATCCCCAAACGCAGTGATCGATCATTCTTCGTTGTCACTGTTTTTCTCATCCTTCGCGAAATTGTAACGAATACAGTGAACACGATAATTCGCGACAAGGAAAATTTAGTGCTCGAGACTGGAAGTTTCCGCGACGCATACATACACACGCGCGCGCGCGCGTACGCACGACTTCCGCGCATCGACAACCGTGTGGTCGCGTCATTGTCGTCCATCATCCGCGCGATACCGCAGTATATTTGGTGAAAAGAAACGCTCTGAGGAAAACGAATAAAGCAAACGAAAGCGGTAAATCTTCGATGCAGTCGTCACAGCAGCAAGGGCATCAGCAGATAGCGACAGCTGCAGCCGGCGGAGCAGCTACGGCGGGTGTTATACTTAAGATGAACGAGATACAGCAGCTGTCGAGCGTCTCAACCGTTGGTACGATTATTGCTATCGAATTTCCTTGTAAATTTTGCCAAATTTCCAATTGAACGCTTTCCGCTCACTCGCTACCTCACCTGGTCTGTACAACCTGGTATTCGTGTGATCCTTCCGATTCTTCAGTGTCCAAACATTTTGAGAATGTCGATCGAGGTGTTGGAAAAATCAGCCTTTTGTTCACTGGTTGATGCACTAGCCTTTAATACAAATTTTCAAAACTGAAAACTTGCCGAAGCACTAACCTAAAACGGGCATTCGCATCGAATTTTCCAAAAAGTTTAATATTTTTAAAGTTTACGTTGCGGGTATAGCGTATTGTAACTTTGGCTCATTACCATGTGAGATGCAATCCCTACGATCAGTCGGACACGCCAAAGATATCCAAAGATCTTCTACCGATCAAAATCAGGAAGTTACTCCTGAAAGCTGATGATTTACGCCATACGAATATGCAAAGTCTAACGTAAGGATTTTGTTTCTCGCACGCAGGACTTCTGGAACTGGCTCACCGGGAGTATCAGGCCGGAGATTACGAAAATGCCGAGCGTCACTGTATGCAGCTCTGGAGACAAGAAACGAACAACACGGGAGTTCTGCTGCTCTTGTCCTCCATCCACTTTCAATGTCGGAGACTAGAGAAGTACGAGCATATAAGATTTCTCTGCTTCACTTGTGTCTTCATAATCTTCATTTTTTCAGTCATTAACATTGACGCTTTGATTTTGGACAGATCGGCGCACTACAGTGGTTTGGCGATTAAGCAAAATCCTTTGCTAGCCGAGGCTTACAGCAATCTCGGCAATGTATTCAAGGAGAGGGGACAGCTACAAGAGGCTTTGGAAAATTATCGCCACGCGGTTCGCCTCAAGCCAGACTTTATAGACGGATATATAAATTTAGCAGCGGCTCTCGTGGCTGCAGGCGACATGGAACAGGCCGTTCAAGCTTACGTTACTGCGCTCCAATACAATCCCGTGAGCATTCGCCTCCCCAGACTATTTCCGCCTTGTTCATTTTTTTGATGTGTGACTTTACTGTTCGCAGGATCTGTATTGCGTCAGAAGTGATCTTGGCAATTTGCTGAAAGCCCTGGCACGACTGGACGAAGCAAAGGTACGAGCGAGCCCGATAGGGACTGTGCGGTCACGTTTTGACACATCGATTAATTGCCAGGAAAAAGGGAAAAGAAAAATCGAACGCATAGTACCTTATGGATTAATAATACGAGACGCGCCTGATTTCACAGTCGACGCTAAAGATAACGGAAGAAAAGAAACAAAACGAAATTTTATGTTCGGTGAAGATGCTATCGTTGAGAATTACTAATCCAAAAAGTACAGTCTTTTTTTCGTAGTAGAGGCGCGAGGCGTAGGTCCGATGGGAATACACCTGCGCGAATTTCGTCAATCCGCGTAAGCACGTGTGCATTAAAAAGCTGTCCCCCTTTTAAGTGCGCGATCCGCAGGAGCTATCCATTAATCGCGTGTGGGGTTATTAAATCGTCCTTTTAGTAAAAAGTTGAAATCAGCGTTGAAAGATGTATCGAGTCGATTTCTCAAATGGAATTTCAATCGCCAAAAAAACAACGCGAGATTGATGGGTGCTCTTGAACAATCTCTCCGTGTCCCTCTTGGATTCCATTCCCTTCTCCAATCTCTGTTACCCAAATATTTTCCATTTGTCTCCTTTCTCTCTCTCTATCTTTTCCTCATCCCCTGATATAATTCCAGTGTACACAAAGCTCGATAACACGAGCAAGCAGCGCGTTTTCCGCAGCCGTTGATCACGTTCTCTTCTGTACAATACGAAAGATATTTTCTGACTGGTAACAACGTTGCCCATTTTCTGTGGCACGTCCATTTTGCAATGTGGCCAAACGCTAATCGGAGAGGACCGTGGATCGACGGGTGCGGAGGAGGAAAGGAGCAGCGGCAGAAACAGGAACGCAGCAGTAGCAGTGCGCGTGCGCTCGCGAGTTATTTACGTCATAAGTTTTTTCATCCCGTACACTTTGAAATATCCTTTGGTCGATTAAGAGGGTCTCACTGATCGTTGATCAGTAACATGTCTAGGGACGCACATGATCGATTATTGTCTCCTTCGATCGTTTAACGAATTGACGTTTGACTTTTTTCAATGTTTTTCGTACGTTCGTCGTTTTTTTATATTTTTTTTTAGTTCAAAGTTTGTCCTTTGAGAACTACGATTTTTTCACGGGGAAGGAATTGATCAGTTAGCATTCAGTATGGTACTCGAAGACAACAATGAGATCCTCGCTTCCTTTCACGAATTCACCAATTCCTATTTTTCGTCTTAACGGACGAAACAGGCGCGAGCATTCTTGACCGTTACAACGATATCGTGGAGGTTTTGTAAATTCCACTTTTTTGTTGTTTTTTCGCCGTTTGGACAGTTTTATCTAGCGACGATTCGCCGCGCGGTCAAGGATTCTAATATGCAGCGCGGCGCTAGCGATCACATTGCGATCATCGTCGAGGCATAAAAATCGTTTCGATGTAAATCAATCTTCGTTACAATTTGACCTTTGTCGATACATGATACGATTTTGAGACGGTTCCATGCGATCGAGGATGGTCGTTTTGTACTGTTTGTTTGTTTGTTTATTTATTTGCGTCGAATGGACGGACGCAAGGGGGGACAGCTTTTTTGCAACTTGTTGTAGATCACGTTCCCAAGGACCTACGCCCATAATTTCCAATTTTCCAACTTCCGACTCGTTCAGCCACGCCTCCATTCGAGCTTCCATCGTCCTTTCATTGTTTTTTTTGCCCGTCGAGAAATTTGGGCAGACAGAAAGTTTTTTTTCGAAAAGCGTCGGTGCTTGCAATCGGTGGGAAAAGACGATATTGATCATCGGTTCATTTTGATGAAACGATCGAAGAAGAAAATTAAAATTCAACTGATCGACTTTTGCAAAGAATACTTTTTTTCACTAAAGTTTCGAAGTACTCCAGCAATTCTTGAATTTTTTTTTAGTATTGAGGAAATTCAAACGTTTCGTTGATGAATGCTAGAGGATATCGTTTGTTTTCACGTAAATTAGTATCATGCTAAATTGGTCGTTCATTAAACGGACTCACGAAAACGACAGTTTTCAACGTCACGAAACATCTTAATAAAATATTGAACGTGAATATAAATAGAATATTCCGACGGAAGACAATACTATCCTCCAACATTGATCACCGGAAGGCTTTGACGTATCGAATCCAAAAAAAAAGGAAAAGCAAAGCGTGGCTGATACGAGCGTGATGATTTTTTAGCGACATCTCGATGACTGACGATAACGATGTTTTTTGTTGTATCGGGCGCGATTGTCAAACCGCGCTGATGAATACGGTACTAGTGAGAAAGTTGGTGGGTTTTAGATGGGTATATTGATTAGGAAGCGAAGAAAACGAAAAAAGCAAAATGCAAAGCCAAGAGAAAACGATTAACGCAAGCTGTCTTATTGTTGTGGATGGAATGATCGACTCTAGGATGGGAACTCGGAGAGAGCTATGTGCACAATTGCTGATCAATTTCCACCCGGTTCCTTCGTCAATGCGGTGAAATTCTGAATCTGGTTATTCAGTAACACACACACACACTGTCTCTGTCTCTCAGTCTCTCTAAAAAGTTTAGTACGAGAGAATAACCGAGAGCGGTTCTTATCGTCAACTAGCCCAAGGGTAAAACGAAGGTAATGTAACTCCCGTGGCCGGTCTCTTCCCATTTCCGATCCATCCTCCTTCGCCTGCGATCATTCGATGCTCTGAATTAAAAAAAGAAAAAAAAACGAATTTTTATTTCTTTTTTTCCGATATTCTCCGTTTCGGGAAATCTTGGTCAGTTCCAGTTGATTAATTATTGATCGTTTGTCGAAATTTATTAATACCTGCGAATCGCGTTGAAAATTCCTCGAACCTCGAACCTTTATCGAGACCGGCCCAACGTTAAGAAAAAAAAATTAATCTATATCTATAAATATATATATATATAAATATTTGTTTTGGTTAATTTATAGGTATGGATTTAACGATTGAAACGGCGGCCCTCCTCTCCAACCGCGCGGTCACTGATTCGCACTTTTGTTTCTTTGTGTTTTTTTTTTTTTTTTTTTTTTTTTGTTCCCCTCTACCTCTACCTCACTCATGCTCATTTCTTTGTGTTTCATTTTTGCTCAGTGGGAGCGTCACGCAGTGAATTGTGAAAGGGAAAGTACGAATGTTTCCCGTTGACGTTCAGTCGCATCGAACGCCTCGTTAATTTCGAAGAGCTCGCGAATACGAAGGGACGCATTCCCATCGATCGTAGCTTCTTCAAACGTGACGCTCCTCGCGCGTACTTTTATTTTGTGATAATCTCCTCCGCACCCTTCTCTCCTCTGTGGAAAACGAATGCACAGGCAATTGAAAAGATTAGATATTCGCTACCAGCGAGAAGTATGGATACGCAAAAATCAAATTTTTCATCTTAAAACTTGTAAAATTTCCCAAAAAAATGAACCAAAAAATGTTTTTTTTTTTTAACGAAAAATCATGTTGGGTTAAATTGAAACAAAATGTATGGAAAAAGGTAATTAAAAAAGCTGGGAAAAAGATTAAGTATAAACATTTTTGAAGCTTTGATTTTTCGAAATCTTGCGTTAGAAAAGTCGTTCAGCGTGTCCAAACTTAACAACGGTAACTTTTATTCGTGTTTCAAAGATAATTAAAAAAGAAAAAAAAATAATCGAGTTTTATAAACCGAAGAAGGAAAAATTGCTTTGTTTGGCCTCTCGAGGATACGAGGAGGAAAAGAAAAAAAGTGGAGGAAGAAATTTGTCACGATTTTCACGACGATTTTTTCCAACGCCTGAAAATCTCTTTCTCCGAGTATTGGCGAGGTGCGGGTGGGAATTTCTCAATCGGCGAGCAGGTGGATAAGAAGAAAAGTGTAAAGAAGAAAATGCAGGAGAAAAGAAAAACTGTGCGCGTTGCGGCGCGACAGAGCATAACGGAGAGGAGGAGGGCCAATCGGCGCGGCGCGAGCGCGAGCGCGTGCGTTATAAAATATGTATCTCTTTCTAGCTCTCTTTCTTTCTTTTTCTCTCCTCTCTCTCTCTCTTTCTCTCTCTCTTTCTATTTTTCTCTCTAAATCTATCGCTCTCTGTCTATTTCGTTGTCCGCAAACAACTTCGATCTCAATGTAATATCTTTATTGAATTTTGGACTCCCTCAGGCTTGCTATCTCAAGGCTATAGAGACACGACCGGACTTTGCGGTCGCATGGAGCAATCTCGGTTGCGTGTTTAACGCGCAAGGCGAAATATGGCTGGCTATACATCATTTTGAGAAGGCGGTCGCGCTCGATCCTAATTTTCTCGACGCTTACATCAATCTTGGCAATGTTCTAAAAGAGGCGAGAATCTTCGATAGGTGAGTATTTGACCCAGACTCTTTTCACATTTATTCTTGTCTTTTCCCCTTTTTACTCTAATTCTTCATTTTCCATTTTTATCATCCTTTTTTCTACTTTTATCATCCTTTTTTTCTATTTTTATCTTCCTTTTTTTATATTTTATCTTTCTTTTCCAATTTGTGGTTAATGTCCGTTTCCACTATTTTATTTTCGGAATAATTATCGTCTAAAGTTATAAGATAATTGGGCAAAAAATTGTATGAACGTAATGCAAGATTTTTTGTGTACTATTTTTCGTAATCTTAGAAAACGAAAGATCCAGTGCAATCCTTAAACCAATTTTAATTCTCTCTTCCTCCCTCGCCATTTTTATATCACACTATTTGTCTCTTTAATCATCGGGATTCGGCGCACGCTTTGGCGGGACTACGCCCTTCGCAAATTCTATTGATCCTCTCGCGCCGCATCCGAGCAAAGTATTTTTCGGCAATATTTTCCTTCGCGTTGTTCCTGCTGGGGCATCATGATGAACCTTCAAGCGGTAGGGACTTCGAATTTTCTTCCGAATAGAGGGGCGTTGCAAAATGTGTTTTAAAGTCCAAGAATTAAATGGACAAATTTCGGGCATATATTTAAAAATGGATTTCAACGTTGATTTTTCTCGAAGCCTGTAAATAGACATAAAAATTCCTCTTCGAAATTACCTTTCGGCGAATTTAGGCACATTTTCGTTCGAAGATTATTCAAACCCAAGATTCCACTGAAAATGTACGAACAACTGAAAATAAAAATGAGATATGTTTTCGAATCGGATCTGAGGATAACAGCTGGAAAATATCGTTCGCTATAGATGACTGTTACGCATTGAATCGCGAGAGGCGGAGAGTGCGCGTACGCGAGAGTATAACGAAGGGCACGAGAGAGGAAGGGAAAAATGGCGTCGGCGCCTGGGCAATAACGGGTGGCCGCTGTCGTCGCCACTGCCGCGGGGGGACGTTCCTCGGCACCCAACGAACCAGTAGTTTAGTTCGTAGCCTCAAGAACACCTCGTCCATTCTTCTCACTTTCCACGATTCGTCCTTCCAAACCTCTCTGTCTCCATCCTCCTCTCACGTTTTTTTTTACTTATCCCCGAGGACCTCTCCCTTTCTTATCTCGTCCTTTCTAATCTTCCGCTATCTTTGACTCGTTTATCTAGAGTAGGTGTGGTAGCGATCCCGGAAGGGAGAAAAAAAGTCCTCGCGATCAAAAGCTCTTTTTTTTTCTTCGCTTCTGCCAACGTAAAATTCAGAGCTTATCCGGTGAAGGACACGAGGAAGGGGAAGAGGGAGATAATACTGAAAAACAATCGAGAGTCAATTAGGGTTATAGATGATGATTTTTACGGGTCGAGTGCGTCGTTTCACGATACCGCGATGAGGAATTCTCTCGTGTGATTGATTGGAAAATGAAACTCGCAGCCACGAGACTTTGAACGTGTGATAAATCGCGGACGCTCCACCTTGCCGAAATTTATGCAATCACGATTCGTACTCCCGTTCCTGTCGCTCCTCGTCGATTAGATCGTTGAGGGAAAACACGAAAGTAAGGACAAAATAAAGAGCCGAATTTTTTACGGTCAATGAAAACGACCCGGTGCGTTTCGTTGGTGTTTTGATCCTCGGCGTTGGGGGTCTTCACCAAGCATGGATAAGGAAGTGGAGAATGGAGTACCAATGCGTTATCGTTTACACCGTGATATCACCGTCTAGCACAGTCGCACCTTCTTTCCGACTCCAGTTAGAAAGTACTATAGCCCGACCCGCACCACCCGGATGCATCGCCTGGATAATATCTTGGATCAAAAGGTTTACCCCGACGATCGTAATTCGAACGTCCGATTAGTATATTCGTAAACGCGTCTCTATCGCTGCGCAGCCCTTCGTCGTCCGACAATTACAACGGACAACCCCCTCGGAAAAATCACGTTTCCGATTCTGTACTTTTGAATTCTCAAAATGGAAAATCTTGTTTCCTGATTGCAGAGCCGTTGCCGCGTATCTCAGAGCACTCAACCTCAGTCCCAACAATGCAGTCGTTCACGGAAACTTGGCTTGTGTCTATTACGAGCAAGGGTTGGTATCGAAAATTTCGTTTTTGGAAAAACTTCTTGGATCTCTTTACATGTAGCGCACGAAACAAGCCGAAAGATGGCAGTTTTCGTGGATCGATTTAAAGCATCAACGCAATTGTTGCAGACTCATCGATTTGGCGATCGACACGTATCGTCGAGCGATCGAGCTCCAGCCAAACTTTCCCGATGCCTATTGCAATTTGGCGAACGCGCTCAAGGAAAAAGGTCAAGTGGTGGAAGCCGAGGAGTGCTACAACACGGCTCTGCGACTATGCCCGACCCACGCCGATTCCCTAAACAATCTCGTAAGCATATTTCGTTTCGGAGATATCAACGAGTCCATGATGGACTCATCGAAAATGGATACCAAAAAACGAGGTTTTTTTTTTCGCAGGCAAACATAAAACGGGAACAGGGCTACATCGAAGAAGCAACCAGACTCTACTTGAAGGCACTCGAAGTATTCCCGGAGTTCGCAGCGGCTCACAGCAATCTCGCTTCCGTGTTGCAACAGCAGGGAAAGCTGAACGAAGCCCTGATGCATTACAAAGAAGCGATAAGAATCCAGCCGACATTCGCCGATGCTTACTCCAATATGGGCAACACCTTGAAAGAGATGCAAGACATACAAGGCGCGCTTCAGTGTTACACGAGGGCTATTCAAATAAATCCAGCTTTCGCGGATGCTCACTCGAATTTGGCGTCCATTCACAAAGATTCCGGAAACATACCCGAAGCCATACAGTCGTACAGAACGGCTCTCAAACTTAAGCCCGACTTTCCGGACGCTTATTGCAATCTCGCTCACTGCCTCCAGATCGCCTGCGATTGGACCGACTACGAGGCTCGCATGAAAAAACTCGTTTCGATAGTCGCTGAACAATTGGACAAAAATCGATTACCCAGCGTCCATCCGCATCACTCGATGCTCTATCCTCTGTCGCACGAGTTTCGTAAAGCAATTGCTGCTCGCCATGCGAATCTCTGCATTGAGAAGGTGAGCCTCGTCGAGAGTCATTTTAAATTCTTGAACGAACGTGATACAGGAAATACTGGAAAAATTCAATTTTGGATAGTTTAGCCATTATTAGAGTTCGTTGCGGGAAAATTCTCATTCGAAATTTACCACTCTTTATTGTCCTAATTAAGGACATGTCGAAGACGTACCACGTGACACACGAGTGCGAGATAGATAGTCGAAATTAAAAAATCGCAATTTCTCAAGGACGAAACATTTTTATCGTAAAATTCAAGCATCTATTTCTGTCTCTATGAATTCTACAAAGACTGATGCTCGATTTTTCGAAAATTTGTGAGGTTATGTCGATGTTCGTCATGCCCTTAAGAATCCTAATTAAGCCTTTTTCATTTTTTTTTTCCAATCGGGTGAAAAAATAGATCCACGTGTTGCACAAACAGCCGTACAAGTATCCCCGGGAGACCGGCGCAAGGCTGAAAATCGGCTACGTCTCGTCAGACTTTGGTAATCACCCGACGAGTCATCTGATGCAGTCGATACCTGGTCTCCACGACAAGAACAACGTGGAGGTGTTCTGTTACGCTTTGAGTACGGACGATGGAACAAACTTTCGTTCGAAGATCGCCCGCGAGGCCGAGCACTTTATTGACTTGTCGCAGATACCGTGCAACGGCAAAGCAGCCGATCGTATTAATTCTGACGGTATTCACATATTGGTGAACATGAACGGATATACGAAGGGAGCTAGGAACGAAATATTCGCTTTGAGGCCGGCTCCCGTACAGGTTATGTGGCTCGGTTATCCGGGCACTTCGGGCGCCAGTTTCATGGATTATCTCATCACGGACGAAGTCACGTCGCCTCTCGAACTCGCGCCTCAGTACAGCGAAAAACTCGCTTACATGCCAAACACATATTTCATCGGTGATCATCGGTGAGCGACGAATTCTTCGTTTTTTTTTTTGTTTCTTCATTTTTTCGTGATCGCTAATCTTTCGATTTTTCCCGACAGCCAAATGTTCCCGCACTTGAAGGAACGTCTCATACTCACCGACAAACTGAGCATCAAAGGCAAAGTCGCTGACAACATTGCAGTGATAAACGCGACCGATCTCTCGCCGATGATCGAAAATACAATGGTTAAAGAGATACGAGAAATCGTAGTTGCCGACTCGAGAAACAAACCCGTCGAAATATCGTTGAAAGTCGCCGAACTCCCGACAACGACACCCATCGAAACGATGATCGCCTCGGGACAGTGTCAAATGTCCGTCAACGGTGTCGTCGTTCAAAATGGCATGGCCTCGACTCCGGTCAACACGAAAACGGCCACGGGCGAGGAAGTCCCACAAAATATCGTTATCACGACGAGGCAACAGTACGGATTGCCCGAAGATGCGGTCGTCTATTGCAATTTCAATCAGCTATACAAAATCGATCCTCTTACTTTGCACATGTGGACGCACGTGAGTAGTCAAACGTACATTTCAATGAAGCAACTGGACACTCTTGATCAAAAAGAGAGTCGTTTATATTCGAAATATTTATCGAATCAAAAGTCACTACGAAACGTCGCCTTTCGAGACATCGAAGCATAACTAAAAAAAAACTGCTTGTACCTTTAATCTTGTGATATCAGTCTGATAAAAAAGTTTATTGACTTGATATATTTTCGCAGATTCTCAAACACGTGCCAAACTCGGTTCTTTGGTTGCTGAGATTCCCAGCGGTTGGCGAGCCGAATCTTCAAGCGACGGCGCAACAGCTGGGTCTCGCACCCGGCAGAATTCTCTTCAGCAACGTAGCGGCGAAAGAGGAACACGTGAGACGTGGCCAATTAGCCGACGTGTGTCTCGATACGCCGTTGTGCAACGGCCACACGACGAGCATGGACGTATTGTGGACGGGTACGCCAGTCGTCACTTTGCCCGGTGAGACACTCGCTTCGAGAGTCGCCGCGAGTCAGCTGAATACTCTCGGCTGCCCGGAATTGGTCGCCCGGACTCGTCAGGAGTATCAGGATATCGCTGTACGCCTGGGCACCGATCGCGAATAGTACGTGTCTCTCATATTTTCTGTACGACGAGATTTCGATCGTTGGAATATCGAGAATTGGCCCATGACTTTGGTAACTCGTTCGATCGATTGTTATCGATTTTTCTTGAACTCTCGATTTCTTTTTTCATAGCTTGAAAGCGATACGCGCCAAGGTGTGGAAAGCACGATCGGACAGTCCTCTCTTCAATTGCAAAATGTACGCGACGGGAATGGAAATGCTCTACGAGAAAATGTGGGAACGTTTCGCCCGCGGTGAAAAGCCGGATCACTTGTCGGCCATCGACAAATTGTCAATACACGACTCACAGAAGCAACCGACGACTACGGCTCCCTAAGCCGAGATATAGCGATAAGTCTCATGGAAAAAAGAAGAAGAAAAAAAACAAACATGCTGCAACTATGATTGTTCCTTGCCGTTAGATGCGTAACGTTGATTTTTTCCACGACTTTTTTTCCTCCCGTGGGAGAAACTATCCCTCACGTTCTCAGTTCCCTCGGAAGGTGATCCTTTAAAAAAAAAAAAAAGAAAAGAAAATTAACAACTACAATTGTAAATAAGTAAAAACCACGCGGTTAATCGTTTACTTATCCGATCCAAATAATTTAGGTTATAGTTTGGCAAAGCCCGTGAAAGCGTGCGGTACGGAAATCCGTATAGACGTAGTTCTCTTGCTCGTATCGTAGCGTGCTATTGATTGACACATTGAAAGGAAAGACGGAGAAAAATACACGAATAAAGGACGAGATGTATAAGATCTGTAACGGGGGTTGAGAGATTCGTTGCGCGCGCGCGAACCAAAAACCCCCGACTCCGGATAATATCGATTCAACGAGACAAGGGTGAAACTGGGTCGGAGCTCCTTTTTTTTTTTGCCATCCCCTTCGGTTCTGCTTTCCTCATCCGTTTCTACCTAGGATCTCTCCTTGTGGTCGTTTACCGCGTTTGCCAACCCCTGAATCTCAACCGATAAAAATGGACTCGCGGCGAACGAGTCTCCGGTTACTCGCAACAGACCGCTAGCCGATAAACAGATTTTCATTTTTCTTCTCGACAACTGGTATTCCGGGAAAATGAGACTCATCTCCCGCGCTCGGAAATGACCAACGGAGGCTGGTCGAACAATTCGATGGTCTTTCCAAGCTCGTACGGAAGAAAGTCCCAAGATCTTTACGAACTGCTCAAGTACTTTGTACTCGTAAACTCTGGCACGTTTTTTTTTTCTCGAAGATATCTTCATTAGCAGTTTCCAATTCTCGAAACTCAGCACATCGAAAGGCTTCAAAATTTTGAAAAAAAAGTGAGTAAAGCGATTCCGAGACAAATTCTCAGACCCAAAATGCAGGGAAGTGTCTTTTCGAGACCTGGAAAGAAATTTCCACTGAGCGTTTCTCAGAAAAACCGTCACGTGAGATTACGACATTAGGAACATCGAGGCAAACGGAAAAATCGTCAAGGTGACCCAATGAGCAAGGAAAAAAAACATTAAAGGGCATAGAAGAGTTACTAAATTCTTTTATGCTTACAAACTTTCTTTCAAAATTTTTATAAAAATTGACCAAAGAAAAATTTCGAAAATTTTGGAAATAGTGAATTACGGTACGTCGAAGTTGCACCCATTTTTGGCCAGGTCACCCCTATTTTACGGCGATTTTCGTCGCGACGAAAAATTTTCCAAATATTTCCACGTCAGATATGAGTCAATTTCTCGCGGTTCTCGATCCCACGATCTCGCAATGTCGTTTGCCTGTTTACAAAAGACGTTCCCTCATTTGTGGTGTGAGGGCGAGACAACAACGAGAGGTCGAGGATTCCATGGATCGTTCGGGTCGAGCGAATTAGCGCGAATTCGATCGAGAGCGTAAACAGCTCGAGCAAATCTCGCGGCTCTTGGACATTCCTTTCTTTTCTCGTTTTTTTTTTTTTTTTTTTTTGTAGTTCGCGTTCGTTACATCGTCCACCAGGTCGAATCGTAGTTCACGAATAATACGGGTACTCTATCCCGGTAGCTCTGGCGGTGATACTTGTGTATTTGTGCGTGAATACGTATTTGCACTTACACAGAGGCACACTTATAGGCGTCAACGATGGTGTAACCATGACGACGATGTATCGATCCTAGGGTGCCGCTGTCAGCATTCTCTCCCTTCTCCCTTTCTCTCTCTCTCTCTCCGTGTTTATCTTCCTTTCCTCTCTTTCCGGCTCGAGCGTTTGCTCTTTTTGCGTTGCCTACTGCTCTACTTCGCAAGCCTCGATATATCTCGGTACACTTCGCATTTTCATTTCTCTCTCCGTGCTTCCTTCCGTCCTTGCCGAGTCCTGTTACTCCTGTCGATGTTACGTTGGAACAACGTCATCGTTATCGTCATTATTATTATCATCATCGTCGTCGTCATCAGTACTATCATCATCGTCGTCGACACTATCATCATCATCATCATCATCATCATCATCATCATCATCATTCGTCATTATTACCATAGCTCCGACCATTCTACGTCCAAGGCCGACCGAGCAATCTTTTTATTCCGTCGTTTCCTTTGTTACGCAACATACGAGTATCACGCGTTCAAAGCTGGATAGAGCGCGCGAGAGTTACAATGATCGCCGCCGTTTCTTTTTCTCTAAAGCAAAAGTGGCATGATCGTTCGCCGTGGAAGCAGCGTTTCGTTCCATCACCGAATTCCGTCGCGTTAGCCCCGGAACTTTGCTCGGGCTCCTTTCGACGAGTCTAGTCGAAATCTGGCCTCGAGAAAAAAAAAGGCCTTGGCAACAAGGGCCCTGGGATCAGCGCGATCTCACAGAACCGTGTGAGTGGGAAAGAATATTTTTAGCTCGTTACATCTGTAATGTTGACCAGCGCGCATCCGCCATC
Source organism: Ophioninae sp. B BG-2022a (assembly GCA_030522765.1). Lineage (NCBI taxonomy): Eukaryota > Metazoa > Arthropoda > Insecta > Hymenoptera > Ichneumonidae > Ophioninae sp. B BG-2022a. Next base: position 17,587 of record JAPYZJ010004731.1, read on the forward strand.
CAAGCGGTTTACCGAGCTCTCGATTGGAGGTTCGCCGAAACCTGCGTGTATATTTCATTACGGTTTTGAGCAAAGCGGCGAGCGAAGTACGTGTCGCGTAAATCGCACTGGCGGGAGCAGACCTCGTGGCTCGTCCACGTGATATCGCTCGCCCGTGACGTCACCGAGCCACCTGAAAAACCGGAGGCTACTCGCGAAACCCCGAAGAAAAAAAAAAAAAAAACGACGGATTCTCGAAGGAGCCGCATCGTGTGGAAGCGCGTTCGTCGCGCGTGTGTGACGACCGGATGCACACGGCGTTTACGTAAGCGAGAAGCGTCGCTCGCGAGGCGCTCCGGTCGCTGGATCCGAGGGATCAAGGCTAAGCGCCGTTGGCGGTTGGATGATGTATACGCGCGCGTTCTTTTTTTTTATTTCCTCGCTTCGTTTTTTTCTTTCCCTCTATTACCGCAGTAGTAATGCACACACGCATCTCCTCAAGGTTAGAGGGACCGTGCGAGAAGTGGGGGCGGCGACTCGACGGTCTTCGTATTATTTCTCGGGAGGAACAAGGCGTGTTCGATGAGACGCGCAGTGATGTCATTGCCGCGCACGCACACTCCGCAATTCGCGGGAGTTGCGGAATGAATAAATGAGCGGCAACCGCACTGGTATGCGCTTACCGAGAGACCCAATGCGGAAAGGTGACTCTTCGTTATTTTTTATTATACTTTTTTTTTTCGAAAGCGTTCGCAAACCACGTCTTCGAAACGACCTCTGGACAAAACCCGATGTTTTCAAGGACCGTTCGACGATTCGTGAAAAAAAAAAAAACGAATACGAAAGTGATGTTCTCACAGCCTCACACGTACAGACTCGGGAATGTGTTTGTTTTCTCATGCCCGAGCTCGCGAATTCCGAGAAAAGATGGCCGCCACACGCGCCTATTCTAACGATAAAATGGTGCGCCTTGTGCGAATCGCTTGTGTCTCGCACACAGTGACCGCAAGTCTCATACGCAGGATCTAAGCTGCACGTTGCTCGAAGAAAAAAAAAGGCGGCACCGCGCAGACACATTGCGAAAACTTGTCCCTCGCACGGCGCGCGTATTACGAAAGTATATAAATTTAGAAAGTCTCTCCGCGGTGCGGTGGAGGTGGCATTTTGCTGCTTATTTCGCTTGGCAAATCTTCGAGCCTGTGGATTCGCGTTGTAAAGAGAGAGAGAGAGAGAGAAAGATAGAGAAAGGTTGGCGCATCAAATGTACATTTATTGGCATACCTTTATTATTCGTTACAATGTAAATATAAAAATGTGTATAGTGAGCGGCGCATCGGAGATAGTTACGCAACGAGGGAGTGGGAGAGTGATTGCAGGTATCGTAGGTGAGTATGGAACTCGCGATTGCCATGAACTCGTAGCCTTTTGCCGTAACATCCGTGTACGTGGGAAGGGAGAGAGGCACATTTTTCACCGCTGGCTGTATAAGTTTGTCGAGCGCGGGCGCGCGCGTGTGTGTCACGTAGTGACGCAAGGTGTATTGTCGAGGAGCCGATAGGAGAGAGAAAAAGACTGACTGCTTGAAGAAATAGAGCCAAGCCAGTTTCTCACTCCCACTGACCGAGCGACTATCGGATCGAAGAAACGATAACGATACGATATTGAAAATTCCGTTCGTCGCACGTAACGAGGATTAATAAATTTTACAGGATAAAAGAAAAACTGCTTTAATGTGTGACGAGGGGGCGAGACGGAGGCGCCGCCGCGCGGAGCTTCCGCGTCTCGGCTGAACAGCAGTTGCCAACCAACTGGTGTGGAGAACGTTAGATCACACACTGCCCCAGCTAGAGGCTAGTCACGGCTGTGTCACGTGACGATTGCGTCACAGTAACCCCACACCGCACAAGAGCACACAGAGCGCGCTCGCGCGCGCGCGCGCGCGACCGCTCTCCGTTCGCGCTTGACTCTCTGTTGGCC